>OW679198.1:70759365-70923440 GCA_940337035.1 Agriotes lineatus
TTTGGGAGCCCATATCTCCGAAGAGGAGGCCTATACGAAAAAAGTTTATATGAACATGTACTATTTTTTTCACGCGTTTTTTTCATATCCAGGAGATTTCCGACATTTTCCCGGGCACCCTGTATGCGTGTTTACTATAAATTCGGAGATCCCAGTGATTTTTGATTACAATCTTGTAACCGGAAGTGATATTTTACTCTTGTTTCTTTATTTTCCAGGAAAATTTTATAATCAATATACAGACTAGTGGCGGCAAGTACGAACATAGGAACATGCAACGCAATTTCCCTTTTACGCTGTAATGAACCTTGATTTTTTAATGTAGAATACTTCTGTACTAACGACGTAAACTAATGAAAGCATGTTATTGAACAGCCGTTTTACAAACTTAAAAGTTAATACTACCAACTATAGCAGAGGGGCTATACTACCAACTAAAGGCAATTTTACGCACTGTCGTAGATAATAGCTATTTATGCAACAAGTGCTAAAAGTCGACGTTTATGCGCGAGACATGAAAATTATGAAACGAAGCCGAAGGCTGAGTTTCATAACATGTCTCGCGCATAAACGACTTTTAGCACGCGTTGCATACAATATTTTTTCTACTCATGACATTGAAATCAGTCATTTTGACACTAATTCCGGTGGTTGAAATTGCATTTCAACCACTAGAGATTGAAATGCTCGGACTACCGGGATTTCAAACTGTTTGACATTCAATTGGTGACAAGAGAAATGTCACTTTATGTTTAATTTTTTCTAAAGTAAATTAATTTGTTAAAATGAGTGAAAAATCGTAGAAAAAATAGTATATGTAACTCGTGGCTGATAAAATTTCAACGTCTTGAGTTACTTTTTTCAACTCGCTTCGCTCGTTGAAAAAAACCACTCTCAACGTTGAAATTTTATTTCAACCACTTGTCTCATAATATACTATTATCTACGACCTTAATTTTACCGTTATTAATCCATAAATATCGATTTAAGGAAGGTTCGAAGCTGCGACGTTTTTAATTTATGTCATAATGAATAGTAGGCCTGCGCCGCGGTGGCGATTGTTTGGCCACGCCCGTGCTGTCAAGGTGAGTAACGAAATGTAATTATTGATAATCCACATATGACTGTTCATTACATAACGCTTTAATTATTTCAAAAACGCTTTACCTGTAACGCAAGAAGCAACTAGAATAGCTTTACAACTTCACTTGCAGTTCGAAATTGTAGTTTTGAACATCGCTTCACTTTTAGCACATGTGCTAAAAGTGAACAGCTGATTTCTTTAAACACGGTAAACTATAAAACGTCACTTTTAGTGAAACAAGCTAGCGCTAAAAGGCCTACTTTTAGTAGTGGTCGTAGATAAAAACTATTTATAGTAATTTACGATTCAAGTAACGTTATCCAGCTTTTTACATTACGAGAGAATAGTTTGAATAAACGAGCGACGTTAGGAGCGAGTTCTTTAAAATTCTCGAGTAATGTAGAAAGCAGATAACGTTACGTATATGGTAACACGGTTTATTTTATCCTAAAATACTAATCTTTTTCAAAAAATAGGAAAAATTGTTATTAATGACACAACAGAGAGACATATATCTGCTATCGCTGTGGTGGTATCACTCAATACTGTATTGTTTGTAGCACTGTCAGGTTATGTTAAATTCGAAATTAGCAGGTTAAGTTTTGCGTCAGTTTGTGTGAAATAACCATATATGTATTATACATATATTGCTAGTAGGGCCTGGAAAAGGCCAAAAACATTACGGCGCCGACATAGTCTCACTCTGAGTATTACGCGTCTAGTGCGCATGCATGAGAATTCGAACTCCGCCTTTAGAAGCGAATTTTAAACTTGACCACTTCCCCACCGCGCGGACGACGCCGACGCGCTTGCACACAGCTCACCATATACATTGAAGAGTTGGTTGTCTGTCTCACTTACTTCGTGGCATCCCCACTCATAGCCGCTAGCAATATAGTAGTATAAATATATGGAAATAATAAACAAAACCTAACCTACTAACATCGAATTTGACATAGACTGACATTGTCACTAACAATACACGCATATATATAATACACATATATTGCTAGTAGGGCCTGAAAACGTCAGAAAACATTACGGCGCCGACATAGTCTCACTTAGAGTATAACGCGTCTCGTGCGCATGCGTAAGAATTCGAACTCCGCCTTTATAAGCGAATTTTAAACTTGACCACTTCCCCATTGGCTGGACGACGCCGCCGCGCTTGCACACAGCTCACCATTATACATTGAAGAGTTGGTTGTCTGTCTCACTTCCTTGGTGAGTTTCCCACTCATAGCCGCTAGAAATATAGTAAGTATTAGATATATGAATACACGTCATTACTGCCAACATGTGAAAAATGCTATAAAGTATCGTTATGTTATATTTCTTAACAACACTAGTGCTGTTAAATGTATCTTAACTCAACTCGTTGGTAAGGAGTTATTATTATAGTAACATAATATGATAAAATATAATATTAAAATTTATATTTTTTTAGTATGCAGAAATATAATAACTTGCTTATAATTATACAGGGTGTTTCAGGAGGAAGTGCAAATATTTTGGGAGGTTGTATTATGAATTATTCTAAGTAAAAAATTTTTTATGTACATGTGTTCTATTGTTAATAGATACTGAGATACGAGAAATAAATTATTGTTGATTTTTAATAATAACAATCAAGCTAACTTTTCATATAAAACAAATGACAAATAATCGTAATTGACATTTATAAAGTTGTAACGTAGTTTCAATTGAATTTACCTAACCCTTGAATTTCATTATTGGTAATAAGTAAAACTAATGCGGCATATTTTTACACATGCAGAATATTCTGATATCGTATTTGTATACGGGTTTTGTAATGGAAGTGCCTTTGCTGCTCGCAGAGAATATCGTCGACGGTTTCCTAACCGTAGACTTCCGAATGCAAGAGTTTTTAGTAACGTTTTCAGAAAATTTCGTGAAACTGGCAGAGTTCCCAGTAGTTACATTTCTTCTGAAAGAGCAAATGAACAAGATCTGAATGAAGTAGAAAATATTCTTGAGTCGGTAGAACGTAGCCCTACTACAAGTACACGAAGAATCTCTACTCGTATCGTTGTTCCACATACAAGAGTTTGGCGAACATTACGTCAACACGGATTGCATCCATATCACTTGCAGCCGGTGCAACACCTTCAACCAGGAGGCGAAGTTGGTCGATTAGAGTTTTGTCGGTGGGTCGATGGTAATCGTCAATTAATTCCATCAATACTGTTCACCGACGAAGCTACCTTTACCCGTGACGGTATTAATAACAGCCATAATTCACATCGATGGTCCGACGAAAATCCATACGCTGCAGTAGAAAGCAATTTCCAACATCGCTTCTCTGTTAACGTGTGGTGCGGGATGATCGACAATTTGTTGATTGGGCTTGTTGTGTTATCAAATCGTCTTACTGGACCTCTTTATCTGGAGTTTTTAGAAAATTATCTTCCACTACTACTGGAGGACGTTCCCTTGGCTACAAGAAGAGATATGATATGGCAACAAGACGGAGCTCCTGCTCATTTTAGTCGTAAGGTGACGCAACATTTTAATAGAGTTTTTCCGGAACGATGGATAGGCCGCGGTGGTCCCATTAATTGGCCACCGAGGTCGCCAGATCTCACCCCACTAGATTTTTGTATGTGGGGGTGGCTTAAAAGTGAGGTGTATAAAGTAAAAGTAAACACCAGAGACGAATTGATCGCTCGAATCATGGATTGTGCGGCGCTCATAAAGGAACGCCAAGATGCTATTAGAAGAGCAACAAACAGCGTTACTAATAGAATTACTAAATGTATTGAGGTTGGCGGTGGAATTTTTGAACCACTAATGTAAATTTGTTTAATTTTGATTGTTATTATTAAAAATCAACAATAAGTTATTTCTCGTACTTTAATACACCTTATAATGACCGTATCTCAGTATCTATTAACAATAAGCCACATGTTCATATGAAATTTTTTACTTAGAATAATTCATACTACAACCTCCCAAAATATTTGCACTTCCTTCTGAAACACCCTGTATAATAAATGCATAGTAATACTAGGTGGCTGAGGGTGGTGTAAATCTTTATAAACTAATACTTCTACATTTAAATAAATGCAAATGAGAAATACGAGACTACGAATAAGATTCCTTGTTGGGATGGATGCTGGTATGCTGGTCTAAACTTCGAGCGGCTTGAGATTTTCATACGTGAAACTTCTTGAGCTTAGTTTACCCTGCGGCCGGATCATCTTTGGCAGTTGCGTGGTGTGGATTATCAGAAGATAGCCACCCATTTTCTCTGTCATAAACAAGAATTTTGATGCCAAAAACCCCCTATTCCACTTCCATTGTTTCATTGGTAGAGTCTGAGTCATTATCAATACCTGATTCTGACTCAGATTCCTCCAATGAAATAATGAAAGGTGGACTGTTTTCAAACGAAATATTTTCCATATGTTGCGCCCAGTCTTCCGAAATAATTTTTTCACAATGCTCACAATAATATTGCCACATGTCGGAGGTACACATTGAAAGAGCTTCAAGCCATAAATGCTTAACCTTATCCTTGGATGAAAGCTGAGAATTTATATGCTTGTTGTAATAAGTTTTACAGAACCCCCATGCCATTTCAATAGGACTGTATTGGCAATGGTACGGAGGTAATCTAAGAAGCTCATACTCAATCTCTTTTAAAAATTCGTCAGTCACGTAACGTTTGTTATTGTCTTTATATTTAGGTTGAATAAAACTCAAAAGATTTTTTTGTAATTTTGTCCCCAATTTTGACATTGTGTTTAATCAACCAATTAAATAAGGGTAACTTTTCCAACTGCACCGAATGATAAGGTGCATTGTCCAAGATTACCACACATTTACCAGGAATTTTATTCAGAGCAGAAAGTAATTGATTTACAACCCAATTTTGAAAAATCGCCTTCGGCATCGGCCTGAAATTTGCCTACGCGTTCTATCTTTTCGGACTCGTTACGTATACTACTACTACTTTCTATGAACTGAAAACAGCATGTTCTATTTAGTCAGCTATCGATACAGTTATCCCAATGCTTTTTAAATGAGAAACGTCAATGTCAACAAAATATTTCAATCATTTAAAATTTTGTACTTTTCTTGGTTGCAGAAGAAATAGTATGTAATATTCGAATTAAAAATGGCTTTGTTTAATTCGCAATTTTTGCGTTCTTTCGGCTGATTCGCCTCGCAAATGTAAACTGAACTGCTTGTCAAACTAAGTGCCACTTTGAATCCTAATAAAACAATATACTATTGCAACCGTAATTACGTCCGCAAAAATCAACTTTTAAGCACGTTTGCAAAACAATAACTATTATGTGATATGCGATACTCTGATACAGGAACTTCAAACAAGGAAGCGAGCTTATTCTTCAATGAACAAAATATTTAAAATGTTCTTCAAACTATTAGAATTTTTCAGTATGGGTAATATGAACAAGTTGGCCGAAAATTTGATCAACTTTTATAATTGCAACATCTAAATAACATACTTTTCTGACGAGTTAAGGCAGTTGAAATCCATACTTACTAGTAAGTAGAGTACCTAGAGGCGTTCTGGGACACATTTGACCTTGAACTTTTTTCAAGGTCACGGGCCTAGCCGAGGTCAAGGTCATTGGCCTAGTCGGGGTCATTGACCTCGGCCACTTCCGAGAATTTTTTCTAGGTCACGGATCTAGCCTAGGTCAAGGTCGGAGTCATTGGCCTAGTCGGGGTCATTGACCTCGGCCACTTCCGGGAATTTTTTTGGGTTAAAAGTGTAGTTTTTGAAATTTTCCCACGCTCGAGCGTCTGGGATGCAGACATGTCTATTCTTGCAGGATGTTATCAGTAAATCAGAAGCTATTGTTACCCTTATCAAATTTTTCTCAGGCTCGACCGGATGTGAGTCATCGTCTGAGTACGCAGACATGTCTATTCTTGCAGGATGTTGTTGAACAATGGCATCCCTTGTTTTAAAATCAGCACGAAATTCGAGAACAATGAAGCCATTGTTGTCTGGAGATTAAAATGTGCAAAGCTGGTAAAAATTGAACAATGAAAGCCATTGTTTGAGAAATCTGCACGATAATTGGACAATGAAGCCATTGTTGTCAGGAGATTAAAATGTGCAAAGCTGTTAAAAATTGACCAATGAAAGCCATTGTTTGAGAAATCTGCACGATAATTGAACAATGAAGTCTTTGTTGTCTGGAGGAATTTTTGCTGACCGCCATTATCAGATATAAACAGGATGTGAAGCTTTAGACTTGTCTAGACATGTTTGCAAAGCTGTTAAAAATTGAACAAAGAAACCTATTGTTTGAGAAAAATTCGTTTCTGCGTAGGTCTGCGCGGGAGTCTGCGCGGAGGTCTGCGCGATGGTTTGGCGGAAAATTCAAATTATAATCAGTGGAAAATCTGGGAGTGTACAAGGTTGCTAAAATGTATGGGGCCTTTACACCAGATGTAGTTAATGACCTCCATTATCAGTGTCTATAAATTTGGTAGACAGACAGACAGGCAGGCAGACAGACAGACAGACAGACAGACAGACAGACAGGCAGACAGACAGACAGACAGACAGACAGACAGACAGACAGACAGACAGACGGACAGACAGGCAGACAGACAGGCAGACAGACAGACAGACAGGTAGGCAGACAGACAGACAGACAGACAGACAGACAGACAGACAGACAGACAGACAGACAGACAGACAGACAGACAGACAGACAGGCAGACAGACAGACAGACAGACAGACAGACAGACAGACAGACAGACAGAAGGTTTAGGTAGAGGTTTAGTTAGTTTTAGAGAAAAGTAGAGTTGATCAATTTTAGCTTGAATGTCTGCAATAATTTCATTTGCTCGGGAAATTTAAATTCTGCGTGTTGTCTGGGGTTTCTGCACAGGTCAGCGTGAGGGTCTGCGCGGAGGTTTATGCGCAGGTCTGCGTGAGGGTTTGGCGGTAAAATCAAATTCTGTCTAGGTTTTGGCGGGAAATTCAAATTATAATCAGTGGAAAATCTGGGAGTGTACAAGGTTGCTAAAATGTATGGGGCCTTTACACCAGATGTAGTTAATGACCTCCATTATCAGTGTCTATAAATTTGGTAGACAGACAGGCACACAGACAGACAGACAGACAGGCAGGCAGACAGACAGCTAGACAGGTAGACAGCTAGACTGGTAGACAGGTAGACAGCTAGACAGGTAGAGAGCTAGACAGGTAGACAGCTAGACAGGTAGACAGCTAGACTGGTAGACAGGTAGACAGCTAGACAGGTAGACAGGTAGACAGATAGACAGCTAGACAGGTAAACAGGTAGACAGTCAGCTAGACAGTTAGACAGACTGACAGATTCAAACTAGTTCACAACGGGTTCAATGTGCCATACAAAATGTTCACATTTTGCACAAGTGGTATAATCAAAACCATTAATCGCATCTGCTGTCTACTTGTTCAGACATGAACAGAAAATACTCCTCCTCCACCTCCTCCAATGGGACAACCACACTCCTGGTCGTCTAACATAACAAAGGTGGAGGGCTGCAGCTGTATAAATTGTGCCAACATTCAGGGGTGGTTAAGCCCAACACAAAATTTTGAGGGGTGCGCACCACTACAGCAACCCGAACTGGAACAGGTGTCACCATCACCACCACCACCCTCGTCACCACCTCCTTCGTTTCAAGCAACATATAGTTTTACACTTCCTGAACCAACACTGCCTCTAGATTTAAATCCCATAAAGATAGAAATTAAGTTAGGTAATAAACTTATACATGTAATTATTAAAGATTAAAATAAAAGACATTTTATTTTTAATATGTGTTTTATTTCATTAATATATACACCGTATTTATCTCATATGCAAAGCAAAAACTTGACAAGGAGAGGGAGAATAAATGTACACTTAAATATATGCTTTATTCAATTAATATACATATTATTTATACATAAGCGAAACAGAACTTAACAGTGTGTAAGTATCGATATAATCTTGAGGTGTTGTTGAAGGCCAGGGACCGGAACATGGACCGCTTCTCCAACCAACAGCTTCACCATTTTGAGCTTTTCTGATATTTTCCTGAAGCCATTTAAAAATATCTGTGTGGTGACGTACAACGCTAGGCTGAAATATATAAGTTATATGGTTAGTATTTAAATATTCGAACACGTTTTCTATAAACTTGCTGTGGGCATAATAAGCAGCCTCAAAGACAGCATCGTGAAGAAAATATGGATATTGCTGTTGCTCGTCAGTTGCAAATTCGATTCGAGAGCCAGATGATATTGTTTCAATAAGAAAATGCTGCTCGTAGGAAGTAATGTTCTGTAACGATAATTTTGAAAGGACATATTAAGATCTGTTTCAGTATTAATTTTCAACTCTCCTCTTCTTACTTCGTTAATAATTTCCCTAATAACATTAAAGGCAGCTAACATAGTTTTTAAAATTTCATTTACGATAGCGGTTTCAACACTTTTAAAGTGCGTAGCCCAAATAAGAGTTTTGCTCGGTATAGCAATACCAATTTTGTGTAATATATACTTCAAAGTTTGCAAGTCGTTACGTCCAATAGCATTACGTAAATGGAAATTATAGATTTCTCTATTTTTAACATACAGATCTTTGTTCAACCACAGTATATTTGAATTTGACGGTAACATTTTGCAGACTGAGATATCTTAGAGAGAGCTGGTGTTTATAATGTGGTTGGTGGGCAGTAACCCCAAGGCAAAGTGTCAGTATACATACAGTTTACTATTCTTTTGTCATCATGTGGATCTAAAGCTTTTTTTCTTTGTTTTAAAGAAAATACGTTGTGGGTTTTTGATCTAATTGTTCTCTGATCGCAAAATACTGTTTCGTTATTAAACAGGCAGTCTTTGTAATCCTCAAATGTAATTCTATTCAAAGCAGCTCTGGTAAGACCTTTAGCTTTCTTTGAAATTTTAAATTCTCCATTCTCAGCATCCTCTAACGTTTTGAAAGCATACAATTTTGCAAGTAGACCAACAAATTCGGTAATTATTTTACCGCTCATTTCGTCTTTCATTAGACCTATTACTTTTTTATTAACTTGTGGAAGGTTATATGGATTGTTCGGAGGATAATCGCTTGTATCAAATTTGTGAATATCTTCCCGTATAAAATCGTATATATTTGGAAGGGTAAAGTGATATATGAGACTATCTGTGTCTGTGTACAGCAGTTTTGCTTGATTACCCATCTTCTGTTTAATATAATTGTAATGAAAATCGTATATTAAAATTTTTGAAATATCTAGGATTGAAAATCCAACGAATATTGGCTTATTAAAAACTATTTCCAACTGATTTAATTCTATAAGTACCAAGTCTTTATCTAAAATAGTACAGCTGTAAAAATTTGGTTTTGATATGTATGCACTGGCTCCGTACCTACCTTCCCATTTAGAAATTAATTTTATTGTTTTGTATTTTCTAACATTTTCCATAGTTTTGCCAAATACAGCGTTATTCATAAGTTTATAAAAATCCTTTTCAAAATTATTTTTGGCGGCTTGTCTTAATTTTGTATTTAAATCTATGTATGGTTTAAGCCAAGCTGATTGCTTAAATTTTAATATTCTGTGAATTTTTACAATTTTCAGCCCTAAACTTACAGCTTGCTGCAGATTGCGATAATGTATTACGTAGTTTTCTTTTTTAAATAAAGTGGTTGTCAATTTTGATTGTTTGGATGTTGGTGGTGTATAATGGTCAGGACATAGAGGCAAATCTTTGTGAAGTTCAAATAAATTTTGAGGATATTCTAAATCGACTTCATAAATATAACCTGTTTCAGAATCTGCTGGAGTATTTAAATGATCAATTTTAGGAATATCTAAATCATTTACCCATTCAAACCCTACATACGGTAGATATTCAGACATCCCGGCTCCGTACATGTTATTAATATCTAAATATAGGATATACGATTCAAGATCGGCTTCTACGAATTTTTCACCCATATATCGATTATTAGCTTTAGCGTATCGATTCGAACACTGTGCTAGCCCTCCTCTAATACCCCTCTCTATGAACAACAGTTGATCTACATCTGTCAGCAGCTCAAGTTTAACTTTAGTAGTTTTTAACATTGCCTGAAATGCAAATCCTGGTGCTGTGTAAAAATGTAGAGCATCTAATCCATACGTTTTCATACAATTCTCTCTAAAATTTTCAAACACATCAGCTAAAAGTAGAACATCAACTGTAAGGTACATATCAGCATACTGACCTAGAGTTTGCATATTAAATGTGTTCCAAACACGCAGTGCATGTTCATAATTTTCATCTGAAATGGCTGTTCCATGCAACTGACTAAAAAATTGTGTTTTGTCAGGAAGACTTTTATCATTCAACTTTTCAAAATTGTCTAGGTAGTCGTATGGAAAGATACCCTTACGTAATAGTAATTCAAATTCTTCTTGGCTCTTGCAAAATTTACGTGTAATGATTTTTAAATTGTTCGGTAAATTTAATGACAATTGTTCTAAACTGCTAGGCATAAATCGAAATGAGTCTAAAAATCTGAAATCAATATTTGTACCATCCACATGTTTTGTAAATGATATAAATTTTTCCTTATTTATAGGCAACAATTTAATATCTCCCATAATCAGTTTTGCCAATGGTTTTATAATAAAATGAGAGTCATAACCACTGAGATTATGAAAGAGAACGGGAATATAATGTGCATCTTTATAGTTAAGATTACAGTGTTGATGAGCACTACCTCTATACTCACCTGTCTGATGATTGTGATCACGTACACGCACGTCTTTATCGGTGAAAGGTTGTTTACAAATGTAACAGCATACCGATTTTTGAAATGAATCGTTTTCCTGCTGGCTAATATCCATAGGCTCTATAGTTGACAATATATTATTTACTTGATATGCTATAGATTGTAATTCTTTTACAAACCATTCCATGCAGTCGGCACCACGATATATATTAAATCGAGATAAACTGTCGTCATATGAACATTTTAAATAATATGCAATACTAAATGGAACATGTTTTTGATAAACCCCTGCAACGTTCTGTTCTTTCTCTAAAACACACTCTACGTCCGCGTATATTGAAAATGGTACTTTTTCCTGGTATTTATAGTCTTTAAATTCTATTGTTGTACCTTCTTCGGGCATTTTAATTTTAGTTTCATTTACACCATTACAATTTCTAATATGTCTTAAATATGATTCTTTAGTTACGAAATGATTTAAACACGTATCACATAATAAAGTTTGAGCGTGTCTCTTATGCAGTTGAGTTGTTACCAATCTAGATAAGTTTCTTATCCAACAGAAATGGAACTGCCCCTCATCGTTGGATATCATTAGTAAATGTATAGCATCTTTATTAATTTGAGTATTTTTACTAATATATATGGGCAATACTGAATTTTTACCAAATTTGTTTTTTCTTTCTAGCGTATATACATTTATACGTAAATCATTCATTGTCTCAAATTTTGATATATCTTTTAATTTCATTGGAAATTCTAGTCCCGAGTACTTTAAAACTTTACTGAAATGTGGATATGAAGATGTTCTAGCGGAATTCCCATTTGCAGGACGTAATGCTGACACTACCGACCACAAAAAACAATATTCGTCATCATTTTTTACGTTAATCACGGCCTTTTTATTTTTAATATCCTGAGGTAACTCAATATATTTACCTACTGTTAATGGTGTGTAATGATTTAAATTTACTTTTAAATGTAATATCTCAAGCAAACTCCAACCTGAATCACGTTCTTGAAAATCTTCTAATTTCGCCAACAACTTATTCTCAACATTAGTCTCATACCACTCTTTTAAATTGGTGCCAGAATCAATTTTTTCATTTTTAGTACCAAACGTTTTTAAATCTATCTCGCCACTACTAGGTTTTATAAAATATGCACTAAATATTACATTAGCTTTAAGCATTAACTTATCTTTTATAATTTGTTTTACTTTTATTGAGAAACTTCTGTATGCTTTTGCAAGAAATTCTTGTGGTTCCTTATAACCTAAATTTACAATCATACCTGTTCTTATTCTACTGTTAAAACAAGATTCTACATCTTTCCATATCAACTTGTTCTTTTGCTGCTGCTGCTGCTGACCACTCCCTACACCCGCTCCCTTCTTTGCTAATTTTGTTTTTAAATTTCGCAATAATTGCCGTTGCCCCTTTAACAAACTTAAATTTGCCTCTAGCCTGAATGGATTTTCATTTTTAAAACTATGCTTACGTATAAATCTACTAACAATTAAAATGGTTTTATTTACATGTTTAATCAATGACTCAGCCTCATCACTATATTTTACAATCGCTATCGCGTCTTTGATTGTTTTTATTGAGTTCGAACTTAATTCGGTAACGCTGTCTGTCGCAGACATGTTCGCGCGCGTGTGTCGTTGTAATACTAACTCTTGCAGACAGCCGAGCCGCGCTATTTATTCATCGTCGCAGCTGATAATGGAGGCCTGCGTCAGCAAAAAATTCAGACAAAGGCAGCATTCAATTTAGCAGTAGTGCAGATTTTTCCTCAAACAATGGGTTCCTTTGTTAAATTTTTAACAGCTTTGCAAACATGTCTGGACATGTCTGAAGCTTCACATCCTGTTTATCTGATAATGGCGGTCAGCAAAATTCCACCATACAACAAAGACTTCATTGTCCAATTTCGTGCTGATTTTAAAACAATGGATGCCATTGTTCTATTTACCAGCTTTGCACATTTTAATCTCCAGACAACAATACCTTCATTGTTCTCGAATTTCGTGCTGATTTTAAAACAATGGATGCCATTGTTCTACTGATAACATCCTGCAAGAATAGACATGTCTGCGTACTCAGACGATGACTCACATCCGGTCGAGCCTGAGAAAAATTTGATAAGGGTAACAATAGCTTCTGATTTACTGATAACATCCTGCAAGAATAGACATGTCTGCATCCCAGACGCTCGAGCGTGGGAAAATTTCAAAAACTACACTTTTAACCCAAAAAAATTCCCGAAGTGGCCGAGGTCAATGACCCCGACTAGGCCAATGACTCCGACCTTGACCTAGGCTAGATCCGTGACCTAGAAAAAATTCTCGGAAGTGGCCGAGGTCAATGACCCCGACTAGGCCAATGACCTTGACCTCGGCTAGGCCCGTGACCTTGAAAAAAGTTCAAGGTCAAATGTGTCCCAGAACGCCTCTAGGTACTCTACTCTAGTACTTCTTTAAACTCGCATTATAAGATTTCATAATGAAAAATAATATTATTTATACATTTCCCAATGTAGAAAGATCAGTTTTAAAATGCATTAAAAATTATCAATAGTAATATAACAAGGGCGAGACATACTTACCGATAATTTTGCACACGCCATGGATCGAGTGCTGGTTGCAATGAAAACTGTCCCGAAGGTTGCCCGAGGGCAGTTTTCTAAGGGCAACCAGCACGATGACTCTTGGAACGGGCAAAATTATATGTAAGTGTGTCGCCCGCGTTTATATTTTGAAGATTATTACACAAAACCCGTATTCAAATTATGATTTAAAATTGATCTAATAATGCAAAAAAAAAACTCAAATTGCTTGTTTCTTGCATTTCTATTTCTAATTATGAGACCATCCACGGGGTCGATAATCATCCCTAGGGATCTTATCGCTTGGTAAGCAGCCCACGGGCGCTTATCAGGTAAGAAGTTCGGGATTGGTCGATTTTCAAAAAATGCATGGTTGTCATTGGCTTTTGTCAGTCATGTGACAGTTGTGTGTAATAATCAGTAATAATGTATTAAGCGCAAATGCTTTTGCCGGTAAAAATGTTTTACGAAAGTATTTTGTTTTGGCAATGTCACAAGACAAACTAACTTGATCAAATTCCCGAGCCGAAGGCGAGAGAATTTGTCAAAGTTAGTTTGTCGAGGGGCATTGCCAAAAACACAACAAATCGTGAGTAAAACATTTGCCGAGCAAAATCATGAGCCCGAAATACATTTTGTAGACTATTTCCCACATCTCTTATTATCCAATGAAAAGCCATGCTTTTTCAAAATTCAACCAATCGTGTGTTTTTATAGTGGCAAAAAATCGAAATTTTCCCTTGGGATTTTGTCAGTTTCTTTTGCCACTTGCATCCACGGCAACCACCAAGTATGTTGCTTTATCTTACAGTAGCAGATATTACCATACATTATACAACTGCTTTCAGTGACTAAAAAGAAGTTTTATTCACTAGTGAGTATAAAAGATTTTTATCTACTCCTAATGCACAATGGCCATGAATTATGATTCATAATTCACGGTTTGCAGCCAATCATAAAATTCTATTTTCATTATTCAACAGTTTGCAAATTGCAACCAATCAGAAAATTCTATTTTCATTATTCAATAGGTTGTAGCCAATCACAAAATTCATTCTTATTATTAAATGACTTTTGAAGTTAACAGCTGTCACAAATGTCATAATTCTGAAATATGAACACAAGGCTCCTATTGCATAGCAGTAGATAAAATAGCGTATTATATTCGCGATTATGGCCATTATTCACTCAGATGACTTGAGCCACGCGCCTTTGGCTTGTGGCGCAAATGTCATCTTCGTGAATAATGGCTGTCATAATCGCTCATATAATAATATACTATTATACTCACTAGTGAGTAAAACTTAATTTTAGTCACTGAAAACAGTTGTATAATGTATTTTATACTCACTTGTGAATAAAACTTCATTTTAGTCACTGAAAACAGTTGTATAATGTCATGGCAATAGGTGCTACTGTAACTATCTATTATCTGTTTTGCGACATATTCTGACTGCGCAAACTATTTAGGCACAAGAATTGCTACTGTAAGATAAAACGTCGTATACCACACGTGAGCGAAATGCCATTATAAGCTCGTGAGAAATTGCATCGCTCGTGCTGGGGCACTCGCGATTCAAAATTCTCACTCGCAAATAATGAAGCATTTCTCTCACTTATAATATAATCTACTATTAATCAAGGTGGTATTTAAGAAACGTCATTTAAACTGTCATTGCTCATCAGTATAAATGTCAAAATGAACCGATATTTGGGAAATAGTCTACAAAATGTATTTTGGGCTCATGATTTTGCTCGGCAAATGTTTTACTCACGATGTGTTGTTTTTTTTGGCAATGCCCCTCGACAAACTAACTTTGACAAATTCCCTCGCCTTCGGCTCGGGAATTTGATCAAGTTAGTTTGTCTTGTGACATTGCCAAAACAAAATACTTTCGTAAAACATTTTTACCGGCAAAAGCATTTGCCCTTAATACATTATTACTGATTATTTCCCAAATATCGGTTCATTTTGACATTTATACTGATGCGCAATGACAGTTTAAATGACGTTTCTTAAATACCACCTTGATTAAAGCAACACATTTGGTGGTTGCCGTGGATGCAAGTGGCAAAAGAAACTGACAAAATCCCAAGGGAAAATTTCGATTTTCTGCCACTACAAAAACACACGATTGGTTGAATTTTGAAAAAGCATGGCTTTTCATTGGATAATAAGAGATGTGGGAAATAGTCTCCGAAATTGCACCTTATAGAATCAGTATTTGAATTATAAAGAGATAATATACGATTTCGCTTGATTAAAAGCAAGAAAGAAAATTATATATATTTTTTATTAATTAGCTATTGTTTATTACTATTAAATTGTATTAATAATTACATAATTATATGTTTCTCTCAGCTTATGTTTATCTTTATTTGCTTTGTAAATTCTCGTATAATAAATGTTTGATACAAGTGAAATGAGCGACGCTATTATTTAAAATCATGCCACCACTAAACCTATATTTAAGGCCCGTGTTTGAACCTTTTATAGGGACAGCAAATGTCTAAATATCGGCCCTGCTCTCATCATTCGGCAACCATTGACGCTACAAAAAAGGTATTTATAGAAAACATGTTCTACTTATCGAAAGCTTTCTATTGATATATAACACCAGGGCCAGTATTTGAACCCCGGCCCTGGCAAATAACCCCAAACCGGCCGCTTTCAAAAATGAGTTTTCTTCTAAGCAAACTAACCCAATTATTAGACAAACAACTCTGTTCAAAAATAAAATATATAAATATATATTCTAAAAGCATTAACCAGGTAATACATACAACCAATATAAAAAAAATATTAGTAAACTCTTACTGCACATAAGTGTAACTAGGAATCAAGTAAAGAAGGAGCAAATAAAGTATTAAGATTATGGTAAAATATCTTACAAATAAGTCTCTGATGCTGTTACACTTATCTGTTAGTTTGTGAGAATAGTAGATTATGTTATTAGGAGTAAAAGTGATACTTTATGTGGCGAAGCTGAAGTTTATTTAGTCGAACGTTAATGAGGCAAATAATTCAGCTAAGCCACATAAAGTCACTTTTACTCCGAATAACATATACTATCTTATCCACAAACGTATTCAGGTAAATTTCATTAATATAAATTTTAAAAAAAGGATGCATCGGTCGGGAATCGAACCCGGGCCACCCGCGTGACAGGCGAGCACTGTACCCCTGCGCCAACCTCTGTTGTTCAAATAACGCGCTACTGTAATGATATATGAACATACTAAATCACCCGAGCTAATAGCACACGGCCACAGCAGCTGTCACACCATAACCCACGGCGACAGATGCTCCGATCCGCTGCTTAAAGGTTTATTTAAATTAAAACTTTTTCGTACTCTTTCTGAAAATAAAAACGGCCTACGATCTAAGTCTAAATATTAGCAAAATTTTAAACCATCATACAATTTAATCGGTCGAGTATCTTCGGAGGAGATAGCGAACAAACATAGAAAGAAAGAAAGAGAGCAACGATTTTGTGTGCTTAGGCAGATAAAGTACGCAAAAGTTGCTATTTTATCTGCATAGGCAGATAAAGTGACACTTTTACATTGTCAATAAAGACACATAAGTTGTCACTTTTGTGACGTTTGTGGATAAATATCATTTTCAGTATACATTAGAACGTCCTTTTCGGAAAGCGTTGGTATAAAAGTTTCCAAATGATCTTGAGAAAACGGCTCCTTATTCTATTTAAAATAAATTCTAATTAAGAAAAGAACTGAATATGCGACTTGTGAAATAGAAAGAATTAATAAATATGTATATGCTTTTTCTGGATCAGGGCATGCTTCAGCAATTAAATTATACTTTGCAGAATGTAATAGCAACAATATTAGGTTAATTTTTATTTTTAACGCCGCTTGTAAGAATTAGTTAGTTCTTGTTCATTTCGGGCTAAGCTGGCCCTGCCCACATGGCTCTGTAGACGTTAATGCATGATGTAACTCAAAACAGCAACCCGAAAATATGTAGGCGACTTGCGCTGCCATTAATAATGTCTACTGTTATCACGCGTTGTCTGCCGTTATGCCACACGCAAAGGGAATACATCCTGTCAATTAAGTTTCGCTTTCCAATTGACATTTGAAATAGTTTTGGCACCAGAACGTCGCTCCGACGGAGACCGCAAGCAGAGCTTATGGCGTAGGCCGTCGTTAGCGAGGCGTCGTTTTCTGGTTTTTCAAAATCGAATCGGAGGTGTTTCGTCATGTCAAGATAAGAATTGTCGCAAGTGGTAACGCTGCTATCATTCATGACTGTTATATTTTTGCAAGTATAACATTACCGGCCGTGGGTAGGCAGTCCGATTTAATTTGGATTTATTAAATTGTGCTATACAAATAAATTCTTGGGTTTCGGGACTTTTCTACCGTATTGTTTTTTTACCGCCCGCCGCAAATATCGATATCGATTGAGAATACCACACGTCTGCGAATTCTATACATCGAGTTAATCATATTTCAACCCGCCAGCCCACTTCTTGTTGCATCTCCGCCCAGGTGGACCTGCTCGTCACTTGCTATCATCTCTCGCTAATCTGGCCATGATTATTCTACATGTACGACCGTACATCTGGGAAGCAAACCGCTGGACACTGCCTTTACCCTTCGTGGCTGGAGGTATCGTCACAAATTCTGCATTTCCGCTATATGAAAATATATTTGAGTAACCTTTGCTTGCTGTGAAAATTTTGTGTTTTTTTGTCTCCAATTTACCGTTATTTTTGAAGTGCTTTTGTTTTAGTATGAATTTGGCCTGGAACTACAAACTATACTTTTTTTAGAATTTGTGATTAACAGTATTACTTTCTTGTTCATCATCCTATTTAGTCGGTACTATGGCGTGTTTCTCTGGTAATTCTGATGGCAACTGATGCTACTTGAAATCAAAATCTAAAAGTTTATTTCCAGATTATCTTGCTGTACTTCAGAATAAAACTTGCTCAAGTAGACTTCTGGTAGATTATTTGTCAACAGGTTTGGAAGGAAATAGAAACTCGAAGGGTGAAAGCATTCAAAGTCCTAGTATAACTTCTTATGATTTGCAATTCTGAATTCTAAGACATGACAACTTTATCCATAGTCACATTAAAAACCTATTCTAAATTTGTCAGCTGAATTTTGTGGTGTTTCGTCTTTGCAACTTTCGTCGTGAAATTTTTTTCTATCGCATTTTCTGGCACACATCTAACGACAACGTTGAGCGGGATATAATATTCAAGCAATTTCCCATTTACCGTATTTATAACCTGTTCCGCAATTTTATAAAATTCTACCAAAAATTTCTTGCAGTGTCCTCAACCACGCAGCGTTCAACATGTTAATAGGTACGTGGTCGTGATTAACCAGGAAACCACCGGCCCATTCGGCTAGTGCCCGATCTCCCGGCCCCCCAGTCCGGATCTGTATAACACATGCATATTAGTGAATAAATTTAAAAAAAAAATGGTTAGTTTGTTCTAACTAGAAGATATCTATAGGCCATAGGAATTGATTAGATAAAGTGTATAAGCAAAATTTCTCAAGTATATTTATAGAAGATACAATATATTTCAGATCTTAAATTCAAAAAAGGGTGTTCAAGGGGGTTAAAAATTCCCAGCCGGCGGTGCAACTCAAAAAGGCGGTTTGTCATGATCGCTAACCTAACTAGGTTAGTTGCAGTTTTTAGATTGTGGGTCCTCGAAATATCCTTTATTCTATCTCTCAACACCGTTTTTGTCGCGTCAGCGGTTCTCTAGTTATACTAACGTAAGAAACTTCAACTTTTTTTACTTTGGCGTCGTATAACCCACGAGCAGCAAGCGAGCACCAAAAATGTTGTGGGATCTCTTTGATGTCTTCTCTCTACCTAGTAAAACAAGGAAGAGCGAAGCGCGTTTTCGTTATATCCGTTTTCCCATTTCCTGGTGTCAGGTTTTCTTCGCCCTTGCTCTCTGTTTCTTTCCATTTTCTCTTGCTGCATACACTTACTTAGCCTGTTTTTGCTTGTCCATTCAGCACACGTGTTTGAATCATCTCAGCTGTCCTATTTTTTTTAACATTATTGTTGAGTTGAGTCTTCTTTTTATTTCTTCATTTTTAACTCTTATGAAATATTGTAACCCCCATTACTGTTTTCAGGCATTTCACTTCTGTACCTTGGATTTTTTTATTTATTTCTTGCGTTTATAACCCAGAATTCACTTCCATACAGTAATATAGGGGTGTATATCTGTATATTAATCATTTTATATACTGCCAGTTTTGTTTCTCTAGATATTTAGTTTTTAAGCTTCAAAAAAGGATAACCCCTCATGATGATGATGATGATGATGATAATAATAATAATAATATCCGTGTTATTTCCATTGTTGGGCAAAGCCCCCCGCCCCTTGGTCGCCCTCTACTGTCGGTCTCTTGCTTTATTTGCCCATCTTCATTTCGGTTTGATTTTCTTTAGGTGTCTACCGAGTTATTATTTTAGTCCATCTGTTAGTTGTATTTTTAATTTTTTTTTTGTTTTTGTTTATAGCGTATTATTTAAAGTTTAGGATTCGCGTTTTAGTTTAAATTTATTTTTGTAGTGGACTGTATTCTTCTAGTTGTGTCACTCCCGTATTCTAACATGTGGTCCATTTTCCTAGAAATCCTAAACTCTTAGAGCCTTCTGGTTCAACCCTGAAAAACGTCCTTCGTTTCTAAAAGTAATTAGTTTCCACCCGTCGAAGAGTGAACAGCTCTTGACTTTGTCGCCGGCTAATTACATTTTGTGCACATACATTGTTCTCGTCGTGAAATACGTGTGTATCTTGTACTGGGTGTTCGAATCCTCCCTTCAGCATTACGAAACCACTCACCTCTGAGCCTTATGTACCTATACCTGGGAAGGATTAAAGGTAAGTGACGCACATTTGTTTGTTTATAGTCCACTTGTTTATTTGTATCGTCGCGCCGCAATTAATCGTTTACCATCTGTTGTCTGCTCTCGGCAAATGCTCAGCTCATTTCCATTTTATGGTTTTTTAGCACTTTGTCACATAGTGAGTTTTCACACGGTTTTTAATTAATTCTATTTTAATGTAGTAATAACGCCACTTTCAGTAGCGATCGTGAAATTCAATTTTGTTTCACTTCCAGTTTTTTTAATGCACATTTTGTTTGAGTCCTATACGTGAGAGTGCACACAATGCATTTATTAAACTGTTCCTTTGATGTTTAATGGGAGATCTCCTTGGAAAATATGTTTAGAGTTCACAATGTTTTGCAATCTTGGTTCTTCCTCCCGTTTAATGTTTTTCTTCTATTTATGTCTCTTATCGTTTGTTTTCAAATGAAATTATTTGTCCTAAATACAGTACTTCTCTATCTACCGGGTGGTTGGTCATACCTCTGAACATAGACAATTTACATGGCTTATCACGGTTATGCATATTCCTGCTCACCATTTTTATGGAAAGAAATGGTAGTGGTACTAAATTAAGGAGATTCATTTTTAGCTTCGTTTAGTATTAAAAACTTATTGGATAATGTTAATTGTCCATAAAAATGTTAATTTTAAAATTTAGATATTCCCATCACTTATATTTGGAAATATCTAAATTTTAAAATTAATATATTTATGCACAATTAGTAGTAGTAGTAGTAGTATTTTTGGGGAGACTCACGTCTAGTGAGTAGGCCTTTATAGGCCCTTTTTGCCAACACCGTGAACAAGGCCTAGGCATGCAGAGTACCAGGTACCTTAGTCCTACTTAGAATTTTTCCTTATTTGTGTCATTTAATTCATTCAACATTTTTCCATTTTAGTCTTGGATGATGCAATGCTACGTGTAAAAAGAGTAATTTGCGTTAGAATCTATTTTTTGCATAATTCTTGGTCCTGTAAACGCTCATTTATTTGAACGCGGTCTTCGTATGAACGCAGCTTTATTGCCCGCTTGCGCTGATATGTGGTAATCTGCATTACAGGCATACTTGATTAATTAACTTTGCAATTTGAGAAGGCATTCGAATCCCTGGAACATAGAAACGTCATATAATCCCTAACTCACTTTAAAGTTGAAAATAAATATGTAAATCTAATTCAGCAAACACTCAAAATAGTTCAACCCACATACAACTGGAAAACGAATCCCCAAACTTTATAATTAAAACAGGAGTCCGCCAGGGAGACCCCCTATTCTGTGACTTATTCAACATTAGATTAAAACATCTATTTAAAAACTTAAACTGGAGAAACAATCAAATTTAAGATGTGCAGGCGGTGGTCGTAAGTATACAGGGTGTTAGGGATGGATGCGGTACGTGAAAACAGTCGTGTTACGTGGTGTCACGGCGGGTCCCGTCGTGAACGTTAGTAATATTTGAAAATCGAGCCGTGAACGTGAGTAAAAATTTCGAAGACGTAATTCACGTTTCACGTTAATTTCACGTTAAATGTTTAGTAACGAATAAAAGACTGCAGGGTGCCCTGATCCCTCGCTGCCCGACGTGTGGAAGATCTAGAGATGGATCGAGAGGTATTTCTAATTCTGTGTGGCAGCCTGCAGCGACGAAACTTCGCACTTGTGTTGTGTTGTGAATGTTGTGTCTACAGTCAATCGCGTGTCTGCGTCTATAGACGACCAAGTAGAATTTACTTTTAGTTTCTCGTACGTAAAAGTACTTTTAAACCTAGGAAGTAAGTAAGGGAAACGGCAATTCCAATGGCAGCTTTTGGTATTTAAAGTAATGTCTTTGAAGACGGTTGCAAGAAATGTTTTTGCGAGAAATCAGTATTTATCCCTTGTTATAAGCTATTGTAGTCAATTTTGATTGATTTATTTTTGTGACTACTGTGTATACTAATTGCAACATATTACGTAAATTATTTCACGTGTAAACCATATTTTATTTTAGAGTTTTTAGTTCTGTTCTGGGTTCTTTATTAGTTTTAAATTTGAACATTCTGTTCTGTCTGAATTTGAATTTTCAAATAAAAGCTGCGGGTCACGTCGTGAGTGGCGGGTCACGTCGGCGCCGTGAACGTGAGTGTTTAAAGCAATCATGAAAAGTGCGTGACGTGAGTGAATACTCACTTACGCACCCATCTCGTCCCACGTAGTACGGGCTATATACTGCCATGTTAAAAAGCACAAAGGGTCAACTACAGCTGAGCATATTTCTTGTATTCGCAATTTCTCGTATTTTTGTTTTTCTAGCAACTTCAACTGGCAATTTTGAAGTTTGTTTTATTTTACTGTCAGTGGTTCTGAATAAATGTGAATATCTATTCAACAGAGGAGAACATGCAAAGCCGTCACCTTGGAATCTTGGCGGTAATAGTTTAGACCACAGAATTACTCAGTTTAATAAACCATTTATATTAAAATATCTCATATAAGTCACAGACTTAGTAGATCCTTTGTGGTTTTTAACATAGCAATCACTCTATAGCTCAGACTATGTGCGACACCCGGTATATGATCCAAAATTATTTTGTTATAAGAATTATAACACGTGATTCAAAATAGTAATTTATGTATTTAGTGTGTAAAGAGAGCCATTTTGGTATGAGAATGCGAGTTTCGTGCCAAGCGGTAGCGAGGCGCGAAAAAGCAACCGTACTGTTACAAGTACATAGTGTGTTACACAGTGTCAGTGGTGTATTTTTGGTTGCCTGTTATAAAGAAATTTCAATTATTTAACAATTTTATCATTTATTTAGAACCATAGAACAAAATTTGTATGTATTTGGAGTGTAAAGAACCATTTTGGTATTCGGTTGCTTTTTCGCGCCTCGCTACCGCTTGGCGGTAGCGAGCGCTTGACACGAAAGTCGCATTCTCATACCAAAATGGCTCTCTTTACACACTAAATACATAAATTACTATTGTGAATCACGTGTTATAATTCTTATAACAAAATCATTTTGGATCATATACCGGGTGTCCCACATAGTCAGATAAATAAGTGGAATTTTAGTAGAACACCAGAAGTTTAAGAAAAATAAATAAATATCTTATCTTCACATTCCATCTTCAACTTCACAAAAACTCACAAACTCAATAAAACTGTTGCCTGACGATGGACGCGCCGTGATGTAATTGCCAATTATTTTTGACAGTTCCAGAAAAATGAGGAATTACAATAACAATCAGATAGCCATGACGGTGCGTAAAGTAAAATGAGACACGTGATTATTTCATTAAGACATTGTTTACATGGTTGAGATCATATATATAATACACATATATTGCTAGTAGGGCCTGGAAACGTCAGAAAACATTACGGCGCCGACATAGTCTCACTTAGCGTATAACGCGTCTCGTGCGCATGCGTGAGAATTCGAACTCCGCCTTTAGAAGCGAATTTTAAACTTGACCACTTCCCCATTGGCCGGACGACGCCGCCGCGCTTGCACACAGCTCACCATTATACATTGAAGAATTGGTTGTCTGTCTCACTTCCTTGGTAAGTTTCCCACTCATAGCCGCTAGCAATATAGTAAGTATTAGATATATGGTTGAGATGTTAAAATGGTTACTAAGGAACAAATGTGTGAATCGCTAGCTTTTTCGCATTGACAGTGAGCTTTTAATAGGCAGTTTTAGAGGTGACCATAGAAAAAATTATTTTTTCTTCAAACGGCAGTAAAATATGGCATTATACTGCTGGATTGATGATGCTAAACTGTCACTTTATTGCCAAGCGGCAGATAATATTATCTGCCGCTGACGAGCGGCAGATAAAGTTATTATCTGCCGCTGACGAGATCAAGTAATTTTCTTCGAATTTTGTTCACAAAGTTGTAAATAATTTGTTATAAAAACGTTTGAAGAAAAAATACTATATATTATTCGGAGCAAAAGTATCTTTATGTGGCTCGGCTGTACTCGCAAGCTCGGCAGATAACCCGTCCAGTCGCGCCACATAAAATATAACTTTTGCTCCTAATAACATAATATACTATTATCTACGACAGTGTGAAAATTGCTTTTTAGTTGGCAGTTTTAAGTTTGCAAAACGTCTGTTTAATAACATGTTTTCATTAGTTTACGTCGTCAGTAGTAACGTCTTTAAAATATTTCATTAGGCACGTTGTCAGTAGCAACGTGTTTTAAAATTTTTAAAACACGCAAAATTACGACCGGTTGCTGGTAATTCTAATTTACATTTTAATCTTTTTTTAATATTTACCGTGTTTTCTAGATTCTATCGTAGATAAAATATTGTACGATACACATGCGTAAAGCATCTTTAGTCACTCGTGGGGCTTAAAACGCTCGCTCACTCGCGTTTTAACCTCACTCGTGACTAAAGAGTAGCTTTACGCACTTGTATCGTAAATTACTATTATTAAAGTGACCTTAGACATAAATCACGTAAGTCTCCGCTTGTATTTGGAACATTTGAACTACTTAGGGCCGGTTGCAGAAAGCAATGTTAAGTCTGGTGTTAGCTAACATCGCGTCAAAGTGAACAAAATCGCATCAAATTTTGTTTACTAATGTATTAGTTACCATAAGCATTTGAGATTTGATTCGTTTTTGTTCACTTTGACGTCGCGTTAGCTAACACCAGACTTAACATTGCTTTCTGCAACCGGCCCTTAGTGTTGCATCTACTCTGACAGACTCAATCACAAGTTTTTTTTACCGTTCTACGTTCCTAAACTATATTTCTAGCATGCGCCGTAGTTGATGATCAGTGTAAACCATGACATAAGATATACAAAATTAAAGGGTTTGTCTGAAAAGCGGCTTGGGACTTGTCAAATTAAGCTGACCAAAAGTGACAGCTGTATTAATTAAAATTATCTACTTTCTGAATTAATACTACACATACTTACAGCGTATGTCTATATTTTTCTTCCTTGACCCTTTTTGATGACTATTTTTTTTTATTCGCCTGTTATCTTTAACTTTTAAGGAGGGGGAAGGTTTGCTTTTACGTTGCACAAAGGCGGTTCATATGCACCCGGGGGCCTTGTTTTTTATGTTATTCTGTTTTTCTATTACCCTTCACAGCAGTACCACAACAGTGTAGCGTGTAGCTTCCTTATGAGGCAATTTAGACTAATTGTTATGGAAACATTTTTGCTTATTTTGCTGTTTTGCTTGTTTCTTGCGCGATTGGAGGGTGGTTCTTCAGACATTCCTATTCTACTTTTTCATCTCCTATCCAAATCTGAAGTTAAAATTTAAAAATTCCAAAAAAACTCAGATGGCAGATGGACAAATACACAGAGGTATCGGAGTTGACCGCCGTGTCGTCTATGTTCCTTACGAGATAAGACATATTTATTTTATTTTTCATGTTCTTTCCGAGTCTGAAGTCAAAATTTAATTCAAAACGTCCAAAAAAGTGAATACGCATCGGGCAAACAATTAATAAACTCAGATACAACTCCATTTTATGGAGTTTGTGAAAATAATCCCTGGCGATTATCGCATAAAACCTTCATACTATCAGTCGCTCATTCGCCACGATTTCAAATCGCGTTATTAGATAGCGCATACCTTTATTCCACTTCTCCAGACGCTTAAACCGGCCCTGTACAATATTAATAAGAGGAAAAGCCACCTATATTCTGGTGTAAGATGCCGCTGTAGTCGGTGCGTGTATGAAACACACATTATGTTATAGATGGCGCTAGCTTAATTGGAATACTTTGCCCAGGTGAGATTGGTGCTTTTCCCCCTGTCGCCTATACGTTTTGTATCGTTACGTTGCGTCGTGTGTGCACATTACGTATTCGGTTTGTGTCCGCGCACCTGGTTTGAATGCGGTGACGTTGTCGTGCAGTAGTGCGAGTTGAGTCACAGAAGAGGGTTGTAGCTAGCCGAAGGTGCAACAGGTGCAGTGTGCAGTGATACCAAGTGCATCGCGATGGTCGCGCGACCGTGTGCTAGTGCCGCATGTAAGGCAGTCAAAGAGGAGGGCTGACATGTGTCGTGTGTTACCCGTGCGTGCACCATGTCCCAATGTAGAAAATTCGCACCCAACATCTTCAACAAATCCAAGTGCTCCAACTGCTTTCGGCAGAAAGAGGAGCACTCGGCCGAAGCGCTGGAATGCAACCGGGTGAGTCCCGCTATACATTCCGATACAATCAGATCAATCTGGTGCTCCCTGAAAAATTGGGTTCCCTTTAAACGAATCTACGCTTTTCTAAACCAAGAACTAGGATTAACACCAACTTGCAAAACTCCAGTCGTATTTAGGCGGAGTTGGCTTTGACGGAAAAGTTTTGAATAAGTTGTTTTGATGGAATTTTTTGTTTTGAATGTTTGATTACCTGTGCGGCGTAGACTACTGAGATCACAGTTTTACGTAGTATCTCTTTGATCTTGCACGGCGCGTTATTGCTTTAAATTGACCTTGCTCTACGAAATACCACAAATTAGGAAATTCTAGATTTAGAAGAAATAAAAACGGTCCACTTGGAGGTGGATTTCAACCGTAGGGCCTCTGGGGTTGCCACTGCGTGTTTGTCTTCTCTGAGCACATTAGTTCCACTGATGTGTGAAGGCCACGTGCGATAAATATGAAATTTCCAGTATTATGCAGACTGTTTGCTATTAATTATGGATGCTTGTGTACAATAATTTATTAGAATTTAATTATTGCACCATCGGAATTATTATTGAAAGAAGATATCTGTGTATACACGACGTTTTGGATTGAGGAAAATAATTTTTTGATTGTGCTTATAAGGATTAACCCCCACATTAACGTACTAAAACTGTTAAAATATGTTAACAATAAAAAAGACGATGAAAACCAATATTGCAAATGTCACTGGCGCTTTTCTAAAAAAACAAGTGAAAACTAGAGAGAGGACTAATATAGTTACGGAACACCCTTCAAAAAATTGTTTTATGTTTTGGACAGGTACTTAATTAATTCTTAAATAATTAAATATCTACATTGTCACTATCACATATAATATGCCCAGGAAAAATGATTACTTTCAATGTGTCTGTATAATGCACGATAATAATAAGGGTTTTATTTTCTTGACTTGTTAGTTGTTAATAACAGAACTGCTAACCTGACTGAAAAGTTCCCTATAACAGCCATGGCTGTTATACATTTAACAGCCTAGGTCCTTAAGAAATAACAGGACAGTAACATTTTAACATTGGCAATACTGAAATGTATAGTTGGTGACACTGTAAGTCTATGTCACGGATATATATATAAGTAAGGTTACTTATATATATCCGTGGTCTATGTCAAATTCGAGGTTAGCAGGTTAGGTTTTGCGTCAGTGTGTGTCAAAACTGACGCAAAATCTAACGTACTAACATCGAATTTGACATAGACTTACAGTGTCATCAACAATTCATTTTAGTATTGCCAAACGTATTTTTTTTTTCATAAGTGACTGATAAGACGAGTTTTCTAACACCCGTTACTAATACTATCTAACTTTTTCATTTAACTTGCTCTAAAATTTCAATTTTTGTAGGTGTTATGAAAAATATTCAACGACATTCGGCCGTTATCGTATCTAACTAACTGCCTTATGTCGTTAATAACTATAACAGACGCGAACAGACGTATATTTAAAAATATGTAATTCAAACACGGTAAAACGTTTTAAAAATAGTGAAATCAGTAAAAAAGATTGTGTATGTGCTTGGAATGCATCATGTCATGTATACGTATATAAAATTGCACAAATTCAAAGATAATTCAAAATAAGTCATGAAATAAACTTTATTCAATTTCGAAATTCACCCATTCACCATTGGAATCCCGAAAACTGTAAGAGATACAAAATCGCTGGAGTTGCTGAATAATATTAAAATTAATTTGGATCTAGTAGTCTTAGTTTTCGAGATGCCCAACCAATTTAAAAAAAATCGTTTTTCGTTACTTCGGTTAATATTGCTTAAAACAAAGCTTTATTCACAGTATTAAGGCAATTTAAAGGAGAATTCAAATCTAATTTTAGTTTTTTATTTGTTTTCATAATTTTTGAGATGATAGGTTGATACGAACTTTCTTATTTTAAATACACATCCATGATCACTGCGACACCGTTTAGAATAGCATATTGTTAAGTAACATATGCGTATACAAAAACAATGTTTAAAGTACGACTAAAACTTACACGGGGTGCGTATTTTAGCTTTTATTTGGTTTCGGATTAAACAGTCATGGGCTACCATCAAAAATTATTTTATCACATTTCATTTGGTGATGTCGTACATTTCTACATTCAAAATCGTGTAGAAATGTGGTACTTTTCTGCATTAGCAACACTTTTCTGCATAGCAACGGCGAAGTGTATTGTTGGTGGCACTGTAAGTCTATGTCAAATTCGAGGTCAGCAGGTTAGTTTTTGCTTTAATTTTGACACAGACTGACGTAAAACCTAACCTGCTAACCTCGAATTTGACATAGACTTACAGTGTCGCCAACATTACTCTTCAGTACTGCCGAACGCATAACATCAACTGGAGCTTCTTATTGTGTTTTAGTACATAGAAACGAGTTGGTTATGTTTTGACATTTAGTGTCACTTTTATGTAAAAATTTAATATCTTACAGAGAGCAGAGAGAGGACAGCATACGATATTGTAATGGTGTGATGCCACAATCAATATTAACTCACAAAATTGAAAAAAAAATGGTAAATTTTAATACCTTTATCAAAGTTTCGTTGTGGTAGATATTTTTAAATAATATCGATTCCATTACGCATACTTACATAATGGAGCGAAAAGTTGAAATCGGCTCAAGAATAATGTAAAGAACGAAACGAAATAGAAAAGCGACTATAAGAATTGCAAAATAATCATGCAAATTTATTTCTAGAATCGCATGTTTTCAAAAAATTAAGTGGTGTAGTTTGAGCAAATTTATTTACCTAGGTCCGCGCCTAGGTCTTTACTTTTTTTGCAGTGGTAATTGTCGCTATTCTAGATCTAGAATATGATATATGTATACACTTTAATTATAATTTAACGTATTATCAGATAATTATGTTCAATTTTATATTTAGATCTATTTTTCAATTTTATAGTTTTTTGTAGACAATTTTGCACTGTTTTTATTCCTGCGCCCTGTCCGATTTTTGTAACAGTTTTTATGTAGACATCTACATTTTGTCTTGTTGCAAAATCTATAGACTAACACTTCAATTATTTTTATTGGTTTGTATCAGAGTGTAATAATTAAGATTATTATATTATTATAAAAAAAATATTTCGTATTTTGACTGAGCTATGCAAAACTACTAAAAAGTGCAATAATCTAACCCGTTTTACATTTTACACCAGTTTCTTTTTCACCACGTGTGATTTTAAAATTAAGCAACCGTACCCAATTTTTCTCTTACGTTGGCGCCCATACTCGTTATACTTAGATGTAAAATATTCAATTATATAAGCCACTTACCAATCTTACCATCAGACGCTTCAAAGAGTACCTGATTACTCAGCTTATCTAATAATGTCGAAATGCAATCTTCGGCTGCAATAAAAAACCAATTTGTACACTGTTAAATAAAATACATGTAAATTTGTAAATGTATAAAGTTGTAGAAATTACTGCAATCGCCTACTTAAGGATTGCAGGCATATACATATAGCTGTTACAAATTGGTTTTAAGTCACGTTTCACTTATATCAAACCGGTGAAATTGAAACAAAGATCCCCCAGTGTGATAGCTAAAAAAGTGTTTGCGTTTAAGGGAAAACTCATCTCTACAGGGGAAGTTATGGTAAGGAGTTAACATGAAACATTTGCAATTTTTGTACATCTAAAAACATATTGAAAATGACCAGCAATAATTAAAACTGTTTTGATGCTTGTGTGAATCCCTTTCGAAGTATTGCTTTCGACCCCGACCATTTTCACAAACTCAGAATTTTTGTCGTAACCGCTCAATGAATCGCAGCTAACCCAAAATTATATGAAAGTCTCTTACAACTGCATAACCATAACAGTAACCGTTTTGGAGTTAAATGGACGAGTATGTCATTCCTGATAGCTGTATAAACACGGTAACTCGAAAACGACATAATCTATCAGGATAATTTTTGCGCAATTTTCTGTGGAACATTAATGCAAAGAACTGAAAAGCTTTTGGGGTAATATACAGACTTAACTACGCTGTCAGATTTGTGTAGTGGCAACGCTCGTGGCTTGTAGTGCCTGAGGTAGCGAGTTGGGATCTCGGTCCGGGCAATTTTTTTTTATTATCGAAAAATGCGGATGCAAAGTTCTTTCTCTCCTCACCTTTAAATCTGAAATCGGCGCTGTCTGCAGCATTTGTACTCCCCGCGAACGGTATTGATAAATCTCGATTTTAAACCGATTTCCTTCGCCTAGACATCACAATTATCAATCCGTCTCTTTTGCAAATTCTCTTTACCCCAATTCGTCGCATATATGGCTCGATCATGTACAATATAAGATAATATGGTAACGGCCACACCACATTGAAAGTACCCTTCAAAAGATTACGAAGACTACATGTGGCGTTGGTCGTCCCAAAGAACACATGGCAAAAATCGCTCCAAAAACTTATGGATAAGGAGCTTACACCATCTCACCTTGGTTTTTATGTTCTTAATTAAGCAATACCGTACGTTAACTCTAGAAAATGTAGAATAGTATTAATGTATCGGCTTAAACAATGAATACCTAGTTCCTTATCTGCAAGAAAATAGTGACTTACAGCTTATTTTTTAATGCAGCAGTCCACATGTCCGAACCTTTCATGTTTTTCACTTTATATACTTGGAGGTGATTTTCACTACACAGCAGCATAGCGATTTTAATGTTCAGTTATTGGCTTCTCCAATAAAATAATTAAGAGAGCCAATAATATAAGAGTCAAGATTTAACATTGAAATTGCCGTCCTACAAGTCACCGTCCGGATGGACTATGCAAGACAAAAAAAACTGGGACAGTTAGTATGGTCTGTTGTGAATGTGACTGCCTTAATATGTACAGTTGCTAGGTATTTCTAACTTAACCGTCAACTTGTTTAGATGTTGCTATGAATCAGAACTGTTATAATAAATGTATGTAATTGTTTAAAGCCTTGTTTAAGCTAATCAAATTATGCTCAAATCTCTATCAAGAGTTGTCCCAGTTTTTTGTCTTCATAGTAATTAAAAATATAGGAAACGTTTACATATATCTGCAAAATTTTTAATAGGCAGAAAATGCGATTAATAAAGTGTTACCAAATTCTTAAACCCATTTGCTTGCCCCTGGTTGTTCGTTGTTCTAAGATGGTGTGGAAACTATCATACGGACTCTTAAAAATGACTATACTATTTGCCATTAAAGATTAAACAAATTTTTCAAATTAAATTAAATCTACGAAAATTGATTTTCCTATCTATAAAAATATGATCAAATGATGATCGTTCTACTATCTTCAGTCTTTCTTTATACTTCTCGCACTCGTAAATTTCCTTATTTTTTCTGCCTGATCTGCCTTGATCTCTCTCTGTCCGTTCCCTTGGTGTCCAATTCATGGAGTTCTTTGAGGACCTGTCATGGTCCATTCTCCTAATACGTGCCCATACCATAGTACCTGTGTATTTGTTTCTTCTCCATGTTCTCTTATGTGTACTTCTAACTTCTATGGCCATTTTATTTTTCACTTCTTCGTTTCTTATTCTACCTAAACCTGATAGTCCTGAAACCCGTCTGATGGCATTAATTTCTGTTTCCGTCGTCCTCCATGTTTCTATCTAGCTAGTACTACTTCTTATCACCGTCTCATATATTAGTATTTTTGTTCTATAACATGGGGTTCAAATATCCAGTTGCTTTCTGTGGTTTTTGTTCATTCATAGTCTTTACCCTCGTCTTTACCTCTTTTAATTTTCGGTGTCATTCGTACTAGACGGAAGGGCTTTCCTGACGTCTATGTTAAATTCGAGTCGTAAGTATTTGTATTGTCGGCTCAATTCTATTCTTTATTGATTTTCTCATTCCACGTTCGTGAGCTCATCTCCTAGACGTAAGTCGACGTAAGTTTTTTTATCGTGGTTTGCATTTAAAACTCCCACAATCTATTATTGTTTATTAGTTATCTTGTCGTATAGTGTAGGTTCTCTTCATCATTATGAAAAAGCAGTGTATAGGCAGGCGTCTTCGTTTATTAATTTGTATGTCAATTTTTAGTACTTTTTTTTTCAATTACCACAGTGTGCGTCAGATATACGAGGGTTTTTTCAACCTCCGATTCAGTAAGAGTAAAACACAGAAATGAATATGAAAAACATTTCTTGTATAGAAACTATAGGTACATATCTCAGCTACATTTCTACATAATCCCCATTTCGATTAAGGCACTTGCCATACCTTGCACAGGTTTTTGTATGCCCTCCTCAAAGGTTGCCGCCTGGTCACTCAACCAACTATTTGCGTTGGATTTTAGCTTTCTCCATCGTTCTAGCTCATGTACAATCATCGATTTTTGTTTTAAGCCCAGGTGACCATCCTTACTATCTGAACTTTATGGTAATTTTTTAAAATTTTCTTCTAATGTAACCTATTCAAAATTTTATACCGTTGAAAACTAATTAAAAATGGCTACCAAAATTAATTAAAAAATGGTAGTTATTTAAAAAATATATTGATGACGTCATAACATTTAAAACAAATGATATAAAAATCTGAAAACGACTTAAATATGCGCTGCAATTTTTGAGATGTTTTCCTGAAAATGAATATTAACGAATTACCAAATTTATGCGCTACTTAATTTCCACACTGTATAGTCTAGATTGCGTTTTTACAGCTGTGTAATAGACAGGGTGGTATATATTGATATGGTCTTAAAATGGCAAAGCATTTTAAATTAAATATAATTAACATGCAGCTTGATATTAATACAATAATAATACAAGTCCATCATTAAAATATATTTTATACAATGGAATCGAAAGTTTCTTCAGCAAAATTGACTGTTCATTGCTGAAACAAAGATCAGTCAGAAAGAATCGTAGTTATTCAATTACATGTGAAATTGTAAAGGATAACATCTAATTGTCCATTCGTTGAGTGCAAATGTAACGCAAATTTGGTTGATGACAGTAATTTTGAAGTAAGTTGTTATAAGTCAGTTTTATTCTGCAAAAGTAAATATTAGAAAGGATAAAACATAAGTTTGTTTCTTACATATTTGTTGTATAAAAGGGTTATTGTTGCACATTGTTACATAATCATTGGGGACTGGCACAAATTGAGAACAATATGATATGTTTAGCTAAATGTCACAATGGTTGAAAAGTGGGAATCTGTAATTTTTTACACATGCATGCTAGCTGTGGATCAAGAAATGTAAGATAGGATATAACGTGATAAAACCATGAGAGAAAATGATTCATATCAATAAAATTAAACTAAAGTCATAAGAGACCGTAGAAATATTTAGCCATCTTACATGTACCTAATCCATTTGTCATCTTTGACAATTGCTGGAACAGCCACCCCATTTGCTAAACTTTATTCCAAGCAACTAAGTACTATTTATTGTAAAAAATATAAAACATCTACAAGGTACTCCTTTTTTATTGACGAGGTGGGGCCTCGGGTGAGGCCCAATCAAATCTCTATGGTGGTTGGTCATGATTTTATTTGACTTTGACATTAATTTAGTCCAAAATATTCGTAAAAAACGACTAGAAATGCTTCATGCTGGTCAATGTTGAATATAGAATATAGAATGCAGTGTTTGCAATATTTTGTATGAGAACGTTCAGTGAGGATTGCGTCTTGTAGTTCGTGTAATTAATAATATAAATATACAAATCTGTCTATCTATGTATCGGGAACGTTATGAAGTTAGTTGCACTCACCATCAAGCGTGGGACAAGGAAACTAATGATAGTTTTCTATAACTAATTAAATTTTTATATAATTAATCAATAAATTAATATGTTGCAGAATTATAAATTAATGTATAATTTAAGAACAGATATTGTTGTATTAGAACTGAAGCGCAAATAAGAAACTTACAAGCAAGGGGTGATAGCCCTCCGAACACGGCAAAGCTTCTCTCGCTTTTATATATACAAAGGATTTGTGAACCGAATCTTGACTAAATATTTGTATGTATGTATAATTGTAACCTCATTTACCTTGCGGTGTAGATAGAGGCTGGTGCTTTATGCGCTGGCATCTGGCGGTACAATGCTCAACTTGCCCCGGATTCGGGATACAGAGTTGGAGCGCGCCTTTTATGTTGCGCAGCAACCATTGTGTGAGTTGTGTGTCTTGGTGATGTGTTGACCTTTTAACTCGATCTCTTAGGTCTGTAGTTCTGAGTAGAGCACAATTAATTTGGTGCCCAACTGTGAATGGTCTCACTGAACCCGATTCTAATCGCCAAGGATACGGAAAAATTTCGACCTCAGCGGGATTCGAACCGAGGACTTGCTTAATGCAAGCCTGGCGCTTACCCATCTAATTTAAAAACATATAAAAGTTCAAATATAAATAGGTAAATTATAAATCATTTTTACTTCATATGGGCACAGGATGCCTCCGGGTTAAGTCAAGTACTATAAGAATATAGCGATTCAGCGTGTATTTTAAAATTCAAACATGAATTGTAGGCTTTTTCATAGATGAAACATGAGATACTATAAAATCGTAAGTGGGAACCTCGGAAGCTGCAGTAGCTTCCTAGCAAACGCCTTTGCGTCGACACTGATACGAATTTGCAGTTTCAGTGGGAGAAGTGAGAATTTGGCGAGTATAAAATTAATAATGCATATACATGTTAATGTGATTGTCGCGCACGTTTCGTAACAAAACAAAAATGCACAGACATTCCCATCCGCTCCCACACGGCGTTGCATCATCACATAGAATTCGCAATTTGTTTGTGGGAGTATGTTGCACGTCTTCCTGTCGACTGCAGAAAAATCACCGGTTGCAGTGGGCCGCCTGGACGTTGTAGGTTCTCAGTTTTGCTAATAAGATGCCCACTTTAGAACTTGCTATTTGAAAATGTAGGTTTCAAGTACGTAGCCACTGCAGTCGTTTTGGGTCGGCCAGCAAGTGGGCCCAATGGAAATTAGGTGGGCCCTTAAATAGGTCAACAAAATAAACTAGAACAAATTAAAAAATTAATGAATTGTTGCTTAAACAGCTTAAAAATGAATTTATCTATGTACCAACATAGTTTTATGAAACTGGACAGTCTGTAAACCATAAAATATGTTTTATCAGAGATACATACTTATACAGAAAAGTGTAAAAATAGTGACAAAAACAATAAGAATATTTGCTCTTCACAATATGTTCTAAATTTTCCATATGCTAATACAGTTCGTGTTCGCTTACTTCTTATACTGATAAAATTAATTATTAGTATTTGCTAAGAACCAGGTTGCCACAGTATTTACGACTGTGTAGTTTCATGTTTCAATGTATTCACGATTCTGTAAATAGTAGCATGACATCAAATCAATCATTTTAGTGTGATTCTGTTCGCTCATGAGGGACGTGAACCGGAGTTTCTACATAAATTATGTTTTAAGTCAATCAATGAATACGTTGGTGTTGCGATGCAATTCCCTTATTTGTGAGTACAAAATCATTGCTGTTATAAAGTAATCTTGTAAATTATCTAAAATTACATACTACACGCGATTATGCCATACCGTGTTAGTACTCCCAAAGAAAGATTTATTACTGTTGACACATCAAGATTCTTGCTGGGAACTGTAGATCGGAGATTTCGTTAAATCCTACAAAGATATATAAAACAGGATAGTGCATTGCTAAGTATTTCTCAATAAATTTTGTTGAATTTTCTGAGAGGAAACCGTAAAAAGTAAACATTTCAATTGGATTATTTCCTAAATCAATTAATTATATGCTGCTTAGTAAAGCATTATTGTTGATTTTTGTGAAAAAAATATAAGCAGTTTTTATAAAAGTAGTGTAGGTAATTTGTAATAATAATATGGAACTTCACCTACAGTTACTTAGGACAGGAAGGTCAAGATAGGGACAATTGTTTAAAAAGTTGCTAAGAATTGAAGCAGACCCAAATCTGACACTACAACCATCTGTCTCAATAACTGTAACACTCGCTGTAACAAAATTTCCAGGGATGTATATACAAAATTGGTTAAAAAGCTACTCATTGTTACTGCAGTTAAACGTATGTGGAAGTGCGTAAAAGACAGTATTCCTTGGTTCCTTGTACTTAAAACATAATGCGTATAGTGCATCTTTCACCTTTAGCTAAAAAGCAGTAATCAAAATTATTTACTTTGCTTGAACTAGCGAACTTATGTGTTCATATTATAAGGTGGTCAATGCAACGAAAATGCTGTTCGTGTTAACCGGAGGTTTACATTACCCCATTTACGTTATTACCCATCTGCTCCGTATCGTGCATTTTTCAGACCACCTGTCAAAATAGTTAAAACTGTTCAGAACTAGTCTAAACTCTAATCTTCTCCTTTGTTGAACGGTGGGGTAATCATAATTTTATAAACAAATCAAATTAGTTTAAAACTTTGTACAATTTCCTGTGCAACTATTTAATTGTAAAGCTAGCTCCGCGTGAATTGGGCGATTTTTTCAATTTTGGTTTTATATAATTTCAAGTAACATCGGTTTAAAATCGCCAGCAAGCTGGTTAATACCTATGTACAGAATTAAACATAAAATAGAAAAATACAGACATTGGCCATTTTTAATATGTCGTATGTTTGTGTGCACCTGAAAATAATTTCATTTTAATGTTTGTATATTCAACACAATACAAATTTTTAATTTTATTATTTTAGATATTTGATAAATGTATTTCTAAATATTAGTCACAAGTTATATACATACCTATCTATTTGCATGCTTAAAATTTAAACCGATTGAAGTATTACTTTTTACGTTTTTAAATCACAGCAAGCTAAATTTTTGGCCATTTTTTTTTGTTTAAAACTTCAAATTCCTAATTTATCTTATGCTAACACTATAAGTTAGTTTTGTCCACTGTCCAAAATAATTTTGACCAGGACGATTATAACTAGCCTAACCCATTTTTAAATATTTCAAACTTCTTCATAAGGAAGGAAGCAAGTGGAAATAGTTAATTTTTCGGGAAAGTTTATCCACTTAAGGTAACTTATTTGTTTTGTTAGCTCACATGTTTATTGTTGCGATAAATAGTAATTGTGGTCATTTCAATATGCAAAATATAGTTTTAAATCTAATATATAAACCTTAATTGGAGAAAACTATCAAGAAAATAATTGATTTTTATTTCACACTTAGAATTGTAATTTTTTATATCCAATATGAATTAGACAAGCCGGCAGTACGGCTGAGTGATGTTATACATCTCACGACACTTGTAAAAGTTAAGCTCACCCTGCTTGGTCAGTACTTGGATGGGTGAACATCAGGAGAGCGGGCATAGTGTTCTAGCTTAGTTAGGCTCCACTACCTCAAGTATTCTACCTCATCGGCTCGGTGCGCCCGGCACCCTGACACTGTGTAAACGGTATAAGGGGTTGCAGATTATGCATGTATGTATGAATTATACAAATATTGGGCTGCCTGCGTGGTCGAGTTGAGTAAGCGCCCAGCTTAGCAACGAAGCCGACATGAGTTCAAATCTGGAATTTTTCTTTTAGCTGCTATGGATTTTTGTACTTATTATTTATGTACCAAGGGCGTAAGAAGGCGTTTATGGCGCTCGGCGTGAAAATTAGAGCCCAAGGCGTAGCCTTGGCTGTAACACGATTAGGGCGATAATAGTATGTCATTCGCAGCATGCCATGATCAAATTGAAGTTTGCTGTAAGTTGAGATATTACCCATTGATGCAAATGAACTATCAAGTCAAAGAGAACTAAACTACATCTTGACCTTGAACGATTTTTCTAAAAATATACAAAACACTTAACAAAAACAATTTGTATTGACCGTTATGATTATTACACTCGTTGTTGTATACATCTTATTTTCCTTTTTGCTTGATACAATTAAACTTAATGCAGTGTAAACTTTTACCTGTCACAGTGACAGATGTTTTTATAAACAAATTGCAATTTCACCTACTACAGCCTTAAGTTAAGACATGACTAGATTTTCTATATTTCTTTCCAAGGCCTACCCTAAATTAGTTTTTTTTGGAACACACGATATAATATGATCAAAAATTATGTTTATTTAGTATGGCTATGGAATAGTTCCTAATTTATGAATGTAACTACGTTTATAGTTTAATGTCAAACTTGACATTTGATTTTTATGTGACGTATAGTTGCATTCATAAATTACGAACTATTCCATAGCCATACTAGATGAAAATAATTTTCGATCATACTATACAGTCTCTTTAAAAACTTTGGCAATGAAAAGCAGATTTAATTTCATGAAGAATTGTTCATATAAACGTATATCATATCTTTCTTTGGTCAGAAGTTATAGCGCTTTTAAAATTTTTTTCTCTTTGACCACTAATAAGTAATCACAATTTAAAGAAATCAAAAACATTTATTGTAACAAACAGAAAGCAACATTTACCTACAGTAAATGTTAAAAAAATCGTCCATTGTTCTGAATACATAATTGGCAACGACGAATTGAACTTTCTTGCACGCGTAATAAATTCATGTTATTTCTAATACGAATTGTAGCATCTTGAATCCTCTGCAATAACTGATTGCGATCATTTATTTCCACGACATAAAGAAATTGCTTGAAGTAACCCCATAAATAAAAATCGCAAGGAGTCAGGTCGGGTGATCTAGGTGGCCATAGTAAAGGACCCCGTTACCAATCCATTTATTTGGGAAATGAGCCCAATCATGCTGATACCACATATCTTGTAGCAGGTGGAGTGGAACATCGTCCAGAAGATCAAACAATGTGGTGTTCAAAAAGTTATGGTACTTCTCTGCATTTAAGTTTCTATTAAATGAATTTATAAGTAATGTGTTATTAAATAAGCCACCTCAAACATTTACACTAAATCTCTGCTGGAAATTACGCGTTCTGGTTGCATGTGGATTGTCCAAAAACCAAACATGATCATTATGGAAATTATTAATACCGTCTCTTAAAAAGTTGGATTCATTTGACCATAGAATTTTTGAAATAAAGTTGGTATCTGGGACATGTTGTAAAATTCAGTGACAAAATTTTTATCGCAGTTCAGCATCTCAGTGATGCAATGCTTGTACACTATGCCGATGATAAGGGTGCAGCATTTCTTGATTTATTGTTCGCCATTCAAAAGTTTGTGATAGCTCCAAATATCGTGCTATGCATCTGGTACTAATTTCCGGTTCTCTAGTTACAGCATTTATTACGATTTCACGATCTTGAACATTTACATCATGATGGCGAATGGGTCTTGGAGGAGCGGCAGTACCAGTCATGCGAAGTCTTCTAAATGATGTACTGAATATGGGATGCGACGGTTGAAGTCTATGAGGAAATCTATTTCGAAATTCTCTCAATTACAACAAATGAGCTTAAAAATTTTATTTTTTTCCATATGAAATTGAAAAAAAATCGGTTAACTTAATTAAATGTATTGGCGTTCTTTAACTTGACCACGAGGAGCTGAAAGTGTCGATCGATGATCTCACAGACAAACCTTCACGTATGGTCGCGGAATACATCCTTCACTGCTACTCGAAAGGTAGAGTGGTAGGATAAATCCTACAAACACTGACAGCCTTGGTGCAGGCAATTGTTCAAATAGTGTTCGACTTGACGTTAGGCCTAATTTGTAAGCACATTCAACGAGTTTTCACAAAATTGGTTGAGAGTATACGCAGTATGCCCAGTATACGGCGTATATGGAGTATACCCTATGGGAACACCACTGTATAAGTATAAGTATTACGAACGCTAATGACATTTTACCGATCGAAGACAATTGTTTGGAGGAGGAGCGAAGCGACGACTCCAATTATTGTCTGAGATCGGTAATTCCTTAACGTTCGTGATGCTTATGCCGTTTTTTGCACGATAGAAATGTATTTTTTGATTTCAGCTATGGCGGCCATATTGAAAGAGAGTAAATCAAGAATAATATGTTGGTGACACTGTAAGTCTATGTCAAACTCGAGGTTAGCAGGTTAGGTTTTGCGTCACTCTGTCAAAACTGACGCAAAACCTAACCTGCGAACATAGAATTTTTACTTAACATAACTTCTTGATTTGGTAAGTAAAATCGTTCTATCGTGCAAAAAATATTTTTTCGATGTCAGTTGTCGAAAAACGCTAGGTTACCCACCAGGTGCATACAACATTTTATGCCCAGGCCGGGTTATTCACAATTAAAACCAGATTTATAATTTTTATAAATTTTGGCATTTTTTTCCATTTCTCAACTATTAGTAAAATGTTTTCCTATTTATTGTTAACTGTTTACCCCGTTTACAGAATGGCACAGATTATTGAAAATCATTCTATAATTGAAAAAATATGTCGAAGCACAGTTGATTTTATCTGTATATTCGTGCTAATTCAGTTACTGCACCAACTTTTGATCTTGATATGTTCATAAAACTATTAATTAAACGTTTTTCCATTTATGGCAAACTTATTGACCCACATTTATTTGTTACAGAATGTTAGATTATCCAAGAATAATAATTCTGTAATTCAAAAATTATACAAAATTATCTTAAAACGACGGGAAAGGAGATCTGTCAAAATTTGCTAGAACACTAACCAGTTTTGAAAATATAGGTACGGTATACATACATATGTAAGTGCAAAAACTGTCAGAAAACAATCCCAGGTGCTACTGAATTTCAAATTGAAGTTTTAACTTCATTTTTATTCGCTAGACATTAACGTCATCGGTACCTATTTTGAATTTGATAAATGTTACTGCAATTTGTAGTCCTTTTCAGCCTACGCCACTGCAAACTGCAATGAAAGCAAATAGGTTTTTAACTTTTTAACATACAAATAACACGACACTCGTTCTTTCTACAACCTCAAATGAATTGCGTGCAGCGGAATACAAACTACTTCATTTAAATATCTATCAGCATTTATTGAATCGTCGATCCTGGCTGGTTGCAGTGAAATTTCCTTCGCGAGCCATTGACCATTACCTACCCACAATTAAAGCTGATGGATGCCGCTGCATTCGTATTTGTCTGCAAACGTCCTGGCCAACTAGTCGTATATGGTCATATTTTTTGCCCAAGATTTTCTCTTTCATCCCTTCCTTCGCACGTTCTTCTCCGCTCCAACGATGTTACAACTGTGTTTTATTTTATCACGGTGAGGTTTTATAAATTATTAGAACAATTGACGACAGGTATTTTGCTGGACCGATTGAGATTAAGCGGAAATAGCGAAAATTGGAAACAGATGCCGTGACGGCTTTCTAAGAAGCGCTGGTAAAGATGTTTTTCCCGCCGCGGAATGAGGCGCGGCTGCTATGATTTATATGATTTATAGCACCGGAAGCTCCTGCAAATAACTCCGGTTCTGATTCCTGTGAATTAACCAGTGCCAGTGGCGTAGAACTGCTGTAATAATACGCTGAAATTAACTATCCTTAAATGGCTTCTGTTTCTGTGTTGATGTGAACCCCTGACAGGAGTTTTTTTTTATCAACTTTCAACCTTAATCCTCCAATCACCTGGAGTTTGATTTGGAAATTAACTTTTCGTTTTTGGTACTAGTATTGGGTTCGATTCCTACTCCTTTTGATACAATATCATAAGCTACGAGGGAAGTATAGGATGGAAAGTGTTACTTATAGTCCTAGTTAGTGATGCTGCCGAGACGAGATAATTCTCGATCTCATGTCGTCTCGTCCTGAAATTCGAGATTGAAATCGACCTTTCCCATTCGCGATATTCAAGACAAAATTAACTAAATTCTCGATTTCAATCATTTTGCAATAGTATTTTTAAAACCCTCATAAAAAAGAAACTGACGCGGCTTCTTTTTTTGGAGACGGGCGGCATTAAGGCCTTATGGTTGCCAAAGTCGGATTCCGGATTGGGAAATCACGTTGGGCCCAGCGCTCGCTTTTTGTAGCTGTTGGATGTGGGAAAAGGACCCACCTGTTCCGGTCTATGACCAGAGGCTGTACCTCTGAGCCAGCTCCACTGCTTTGTCATTTCAAGTATAGTGCCATGAATATAGCCAGGGGAAACCCAGAGTGTTAATACAGGAGCACGCGACTATTTTGGGCGGTAACGCAGTCGCAATTGTCTCAGTTTGGTAAGCACAATTGCACATATTTCTTCTTCCTGTTCGATACGCCCGCGTCCGAGCATCGTGACAGCATCTATATTGGACAGTTATCTACTGTGTTTCTTCATACGTCTCTGTCCATTGCGTTGTGGGTGCATTCGTGCCCTGAGCAACCCGTTAGCTTCTTTATCAGGTCTATATATCGGGAAGGGGAACGACCCGTCGGTCTTTTGCCTTCTATCGTACCTTGGACGATAAGTATCTCAAGAGCATCTCCACCTCGTCGCATAATATGGCCAAAGTAGGTATTTCAATATGGAATTATTTATACTAGAAATAATTGCACGTAGGTAGGCTATATAAAATTCGAGAATCGAGATTCTCGAATTCGAAATCGAGAATCAATTTTTCAGAATCGTCGAGATCGCGAGTGGTAACATCTCAACTCAACACTAGTCCTGGTTTATCTTTGAACCCATTAAAGAGTATAGAGAAGGCAAGAAATTCAAGTTTAATGAGAAGGTGATGGAAGCGCAGCAAATTTGGGTTTTATTTTTTTTCCAAAACCCCAAATTAAGGATCATTTCTCATTGTCAGTAGGTTTCAATCCTTGAAAATGAGTTCATTGGTTTGTGGTCAAAACAGACTATTTTATCGTAATATTCGTAATGCAATCACTTAGTATTCGAACCATTTAGAATTGGGCTTTCTTGCAATCGCTGCTAGAATTTTCTAATTAGGGTTCCTTGTCCGGGTTGTATCCATGTAATTTTACAAAAAATCCGCGAGCAGTATTCATCTAGTAGTTTTATGAATAGTTTTAGGAATAATGTGAACAGAAACATGCACACAGGAAATTACAGTGCAGCTACTTTCTTAAACTCATACTATTTATTATCCTCCGTAATTCTCATAATAGGTAAAGTTATTGTGAATTAAAATTTTCCTAAGTGTTTCCTGTATGTAACACTCAATCTACCGGTGCTCTATAACACTCACCCGACAGTTGCTGTAAATAGCCATAGATGGATATTAATTAAGCAAATTGTTGATCTTGAAGCACTCGCTAACAATTGTGTTTTAATACTTTTGCATTTTCGTTTTTAACTTTTTCTTGCTTAAAAAAGAATTGCCATTGCGTTTTTGGTTTTCTCTAATTTTTATTTTGTATGCATTTTTATTTTTAGTAGCAAATGTTATTTAATGGACGTCCACACGCCCGACATAAAATGGATCTTCAGTCTTTCGTCCTCTACCACTTTTAGCCTTTTTACTTCTACCACTTTAAGCATTTTTTAAAGGGTGGGTGGTGCCCCTAATTTTCGCATCCTGTTTCAGTATCGCCTATTATAAACAAGTTCTTCAGTCTGTCTTTGCTAATGATTTGGGTCAGCGCCTTTATTGAAATGAGTAACAGATAAACGAAATAGTTGGCAATGTGAATTACGTTAATAAAAATATTGCAGTCGGTAGAATTCAAAACTACGCTCCGTGACGTGAATTTATTAACCTTAACCACTTGGCCAGGCATGCTACGTAACACACAGGCTTATCGTTGTATTATGAAGTGGAGGGAACGACATACGGAAGTAAACCCAATCGTGGCCGAAGCAAGTCTGACCGATGAATATCCAGCTTGACATGTTAATTACCTACTTATTTTGTACTTGAGTAAATAATTATCCTCTACACTTTGGTATTTGATAATAATTAAGATATACATATGTGATGCTCTTTCCAGCCCATGTTTTACAATTTTTATGTAGCTTCGGATGATTGCTATGCTATTTGCACATAGCCTAAGAGTTTTTGTTTGACACACTTAAAATATCAATCATTAGAAATATATTTTTGTATTAGTTGACAGACTCATAGGTACGTATCTCGAGAATTGTACATTATTGTTTCTTGAAAACATAGCTGGGTCATTCCTTTTATATCATTAATTGCCTGATGTACGTATGAGATAATTAGTTGACATGAATTTCGAAAGTGGTAGGCTACCTAGAGTGTGAGTGCTGTTCTGTTGATTGTTAGTTCTAGGAAAGAAAATAACTTCATTGTTTTTCAAAATATCCCCCCTTGCATATACTTAATACATTTGTTCATTCATTCAAATCATTTCTCGAAACTGGCTATATGCGGAGTTGCGTTATCATATTGTTATAAGATTTTCAGCGATCACTACACTATTTTTGAAATACCGGAGGAACGCGGAGGAAGGCAAAGTTCTCTATACTGCAGCTCGGCCACTGCGTTTGAAGAAAACAGTAACCATTTTTTGTTTACGTTGTTACTACGAATAAGTTTTGTTGGCGTAGCCTCATTTTCAAACATCCAAATACTTGATTGATGTTTAGGCAATCTGAAACACATGCTTTGAAAATCTTACAACTTTTCGGGCATACATCTGCACCAGTCGACCCGTGCTTGTTTTTGTTCTTCGGTTAACAAAAGCAGAATATACCAACTTGCTAGCTTCCTGACACACTTGTGTAAAATGTTATTTACTACGGACTACGGATGATCCAATAACTAATTTTTATTGTATCTATCTCTTGATGAGATACATTATATAGGTTTTCCGTGAGCAGCTTTTCAAGCATCCGTTCCTCTTCTAACGTACACCGCTCACGTTTAAATTCACGGAATAAGTAACTAAGTGGAACACAAAGAAATATGCTCGCCAAAAGCTCCACTAAATTTTGGTCATTTGTCAAACTTATTCGAAAAGCATTCCACGGCACTTTCATTATGTCTAGTGGACAACAAGCTGAACAAACTTACAAAAATCAAAATTTTTTTTCTCTATATGCTTTCACCACAACCTCTTAAAAGTTGCAACCGCAAACTGTCAAAACAATGAGCTTTCAATGTATGCAAATGTTTTTTATTGGCAGGCATGACCTGATACTAACAATTAAGAGAACAACCCTCGTACATGCTAAGAAATTATTTTTATTTGTTCCTCACTTGTAAACATCAATTTATCAAGTCACTGTATTAATCAAAAAGTTTATTTTAACAAGTTACTAACTTGTAAAATATTTACAAGTTAACTGTCAGTTTTACAAGCGTGCTCATAGATAAATGATAGCGTGCAAAGCCAGAGTTGTCTTCCTTAGTAGGGGAAATCGGGGTAAGATGACGAACGGGGTAAGATGACGAAGGGGTTTTATTGAAACAACAAAAGAAGTGGACAAATCTGAATACTAGCGCCATCTAGTGAATTGTATCTAGGACTAAAATGTGTAGGTAAAGTAATATTTTAAGACGCAGCTAAGTCACATAACGATAAAGTTTGTTTTTCAATATCGCGGTATAATTTTGTAGTGATCGTTTTTAGTGTTTTCTGGATTATTATCAGGTAGTAATGACGATTATTCGTCATGTGATTTTAATTTATTGTTGCTCGTGTTGATACCTAACCTCAACAAAGCATTTTTTGTGAAGATCGGGGCAAGTTGACGGGGGTAAAATGACGAACCAAACAGTCGAGACACGTGCAACTAATCAAACGATTCACAGTTGTCCAGGATGTCACGAAACTTATCAAGAGCCTCCTACTGAAGACTGGATTCAATGTTCAGCTTGTTCAACATGATGGCATGAGAACTGTAACCGTTATGGAGAATGTGGTCAGTTGGTATGCGATTTCTGTACTAGTCATCTTACCTACGGGTTGGGGTAAGATGACGAAATTGCAAAAGATTCTTTTTTAATTTTTTGTCACAAAACCTTTTTATTTTTCTTATTAAAATATATATTATTTAGAAGCTAATATAGTATTCTATTTATATATGTAATATTACGTTCTAAATAAATTTCCTTGCACTCAAATATTTCAGTTTTCCTTACTATCGTCATCTTACCTCGATCTCCCCTATGTGTCATATTGATGAATTTAGTTGCTTGTCAGTTTGACATTTTGAATAAATGGTAAATTTCTAGTTATTTACAAGTGAGGAACAAATAAAATATTCAACAATACACGTAAGGTAACAGGTTTTACTGGCTCAAGAAGGTGATTGGCTCGTCAGTCATATCCTTCTATTCGCCAGTAAAAACCCTCTTACCAAGCTAGTAATGTTAAAAACTATTACATGACGTTTCGTTTCCACAGCAAACAGGAATGAACATTTTAGGGTAGGTATTTTATAATTGCCCGAACATGATGGTTGTAAATGGCTGTTTTAATATGTATTTCTAACTTAATTGTCAACTGGTTTAGACGTTGCTATAAAACAAAATTTGTATAGTAAATGTAATGGTTTAAAGCCTCCTTTAAACTAATCAAATAATGCTATAGTATTGAACATTACTATCTTGGTAAGAGGGTTTTTACTGGCGAATAGAAGGATATGACTGGCGAGCCGCAGGTTGAGCCAGTCACCTTCTTGAGCCAGTAAAACTTGTTACCTTGCGTGTATTGTTGAATATTTTATTTGTTCCTCACTTGTAAATAACTAGAAATTTACCATTTATTCAAAATGTCAAACTGACAAGCAACTAAATTCATCAATATGACACATACTAAGGAATACAACTCTGGCTTTGCACGCTATCATTTATCTATGAGCACGCTTGTAAAACTGACAGCTAACTTGTAAAGATTTTAGTTAGTAAGTTAGTAACTTGTTAAAATAAACTTTCTTGATTAATACAGTGTTTTGATAAATTGATGTTTACAAGTGAGTAACAAATAAAAATCTCTACCAAGAGTTGTCCTAGTTTTTTGTCGTAGTTGATAGTATATATTTGCAAATTAATTTGCATTTGCAACTGGTGGTTTTTATGTTTCTCTACAACCAGGATGTGTTTCCTCTTCAAGCTTGTCATTCTTTAACCGCTCATTGCAATTGATTGTAAGCTGGATGTGACAAGCAGTAATTACACTACTTACATCTGTCTAGTGGATCTGCAAGGAATAGCGTAAAATTGTAGTCACCTCTTGGACTGACTTGTGGGTACATAATTTCTGTCATAAATATTTTTACCAAGCTGTCATATTAAAGTATCAAGTTTCACAACCATGTGCGATCAAATGTTCCAAACACGCGTTCGGCATGCAGTCCTTTTAAAAACATTAAACAATCGTAAAGATATCGAAATCATAGCAAGGTAATATGATATACTGTGTGAATAATGTAAGATTATACAACTCATTATAAATTCGGCCAACAGTAATTGAGAGTTTTACTTAGTTACAAGGTATAGATAAACGGATATACCCTTGACAACGTGGTATAATCACTTCGGTGTTTCGGTGGGTCCAACAAAGCAAAAATAATGGATAATAATAATCTAGAGCCATGATGTAATAACTGTCTATTGCAAATTCGAGGTTAGCAGGTTAGGTTTTGCGTCAGTTTTGACACAAACTGACGCAAAACCTAACCTGATAACGTCGAATTTGACATAGATTTACAGTGCCACCAACATAAACAGTGCCACTAACACAAACAGTGCCAACCTAAGAAATAAAATAATTTATTATTATCGGTCTATTTATTATATAATCGTAACGAATACCACTCGAGCAATCGAAAATAATGATTATTTTTCACTCGTAACTCGACGTAATCCTTAAAATACCACTCGAGCTGCGCTCTCGTGGTTTTTCGCAGATTACGTCTCGTTACTCAGAAAATAATCGATTATTTTCGATGCTCTTGTGATATTATAACTGATTATATACATTGACAACTTTATTTTAGCATTAATAAATTTACCGATGCTAGTAACAATTGACGGTTTTGAATTTACAATGAAATAATCCAGTTTCAATTAGTTTTTATGGTCGTCACTGTGTTGTTATTTTGTTTACAAACACCATGGTAACATTAAGCAAATGTCCTATGTCTAATTTTGCATAATTTAGCCATGTACAGTCTTACATTATTCTCTGTATACATAATATCCGTACGTCCTGCGACAGCTCACACATAAACTTTATGAACCGTGCCGTAGTACCCCCTTCGAGAAGAAAATTATGTAATAAAACTATAAATTCAACTTTGAATCGCTGATATTAAAATTAACCCAGGGTGTAGGTTAAATGGAGTTTGAAGTTTATACTCAAAAATCTTTCCAGAAATAATGCATATTATTTTCTAGAAACTGGTTTTAAAAATGAGGGTGCTACGATTTTGTGTTAATTGCAACTGTTTGAATCCTTTAGCGTCATTCTATAGATTTTTACAAGTAGAATTAAAGGCTGTCCATTGCTATAATTAACATTTCTACGATTTAAAAACTAAATAGTATAGGACAGTTCATCATTTATTATATTTATTATGTCTAACATGAAAGGCGTTGGCTGACAACTGATTTTTTTATAGAACTGTCATTTATTGACTTTAATGCTCTTGAACTTGTGTTATCAGGCTGTTTACATTTGAAAGTTATTAATTTAGTATCATTGTGCTGTTTGTATTTTTCAAAAATTGATAAAACTGAAACGAGGTAAAGATAAAGTTAAAAGGGGTTGTCACCGTAAGAAATTTATAAGGATATGACTAATACATTTTGTGATTTTGCAACTTTACAGGTTATTCAAAATTAGTCCCAAACCGGGGAGAGTCCACCTACTGGACCGCCGAAAACAGTCGAGTCGTTACCAAAGAAAATATTGATTTCCTCCATGATATGATACTCAATGCTCGAAGAATTGATGTGAGATTTGTAGCGGACATATTTGGGTATATCTGTGGGTAACGTCGAAAAAAATTTCCAGGCAGAAATGGGTCCATCGCTCTGACCCAGAGTCAAAACGTCAAGAGTATAGAATGGAGGCATCAAGATTCACCGCACCCTCTAAAATTAATTCGTCATCCGGCAAGATCATAGCTAGTGTAGGGATTTTGAAGGTGTAAATTTTATCGATTATTTACCACATGGCCACGCCATAACAGGTGAATATTATGCAAAGTTGACACCCAACATTTGTGAGGCGATCAAAGAAAAAAGATGGGAAAATTAAGGCTTGGCTTCTTGTTTTATCAAGACAATGCCCCTGCTCATAAAAGTTATTTTTTCATTTTAATGCGGTTTTTTTGTTATAGCGCACTAGAGGCAATTTTCCTTTTAAACAATAATACTAGTTTAATACCTAAGTTCTTAAAAATTGTTCAAGTACAATTCTTGTCTGTAATAAGTATAATACACAAGGATATTTTAGACTATAATGAGTCAAACAAAACTGCCTTCTTAACTTACCTTAAATTGCACAGCGTGTTACAGGTGCGTAATTTGCTGTATTAAATTATTAAGACCTGGGCGTCTACTGGGACGCTTGAAGTGAACAAAACAAGACTTTAATAATAGGAATTCCAGAAACATGTCTCACGTTCGGAGCCACGCACAGGCATCCGTCCGCTTGTTTACAAAAATGCTATCATGTTAATTCAAAACTAATACTGGAGTTCGTTATTTGCTCGTCGTACGTGGGTATTATTTAAAGTAAGCGGTGCGGGCAAATATTTGCCGTGGACACGCCAATATATTATTTAGCCGTGCATGCGTCTCGCAGACCTTGAAACTTGGACAAAAACAATTTTAGTCGCCTATAACGTCGGCCTGTGGCTGCACAGCCACATATGCCGCACCGAGTAAGAAAACGAAATTTTAAAAAACGAAGGCCGCCGCGACGACAATCAATCAGCAGGTACAAGTAGGCCGTGCTATGATTCAGGGACGGCGACACCTGGCGGCCATTCCGCTCTATAACAATATTGGTTTTCGCAAAGGCAAGATAATGAGATTTTTTCATATAATTATCAACAATTGGTTAGAAAATTATTTTATAATAAACTATAATGTGACATTGTATCTAGTACGTGTCCTGACGCACTTGAACGCGACCAACATAAGAAATACATTAACTGTTTAATTTCACGGTATAATAAACAAGTATTGAAAACAGTTGCATATAAGGTTATTGTACTGGTATTTACATACTTATTCGGATATTATTTATATAAAAATATCAACATAATTGAGCAATGAAAATTAAAAAAATAATTTAATAAAGTTAAGATAAAGTTCAGCCATCGTAAAATTGTATAATTTGCATCTATGTATTATTATTCACAGGACTTACTGCAATTTTTTTTGCGCGGGGGGGGGGGGGGATAAAATTTATAGGAGAACATAGGTTGGAATATGTTTAGGTCTCAGTGGTCTCAGTTCATGGTCTTCAGCGACCACGACTTTTCTGTGAAAAGGGTACTTGGCTACAATCAGTGGTGGCTCGCTATATCGAGCAAAGAAGAAAAGGCTCTACCTATCATAATAGATATTTTTATTCTGGAAAAAAATTATACTTATTTTCATCATTCATCTAATTTTAAAGCTGAATCACGAGTAATTTTTATTTCCTGAATATGAACTGTACGCTAAGCACTGCTTGCTGTCACAAATCCATTAGTGCCAGATCGAAGCGGCTCTTCAGCTTTTCGACAGTTTATAGACTAATCTATGGTCTATTATACCTACTCATAATTTTACTGATACATTGTTGCACATCTTGAAATAATATTTATTATTAGCCTGTAAAATTTGGTAAATTCGTGTGTCTCTACCATCAAAATTCTCCACGAACCGCCACTGGCTGCAACGAACGTTTTTGAGATATTCAGCGTCAAAATTTGGAGAAAGTAAGTACAGTACATACATATTTCAATAATTTTGAATAAAAGTAAGGCGCTTCATATTTACGAACCACTTCAAATGTTTTCTATACGCAGACAACTTGAAGAGTACTATCAAAATCAACATTAATCTTCACATTTTAATAATGGAAAAATAGATAAAACAATGACATTTAGATGAATATAATTCAGACTGGCGTTTATTTTTAATTTTAGATCCAACTTTTTCCAAAGCCTCTGGTGTCAAGTCTCGTACGTTCGTTCACGATCGCAGCAAGTAAACCTAAAGATTGAGGGACCGTTTTAAAAACAGGTGAACTCAGATAGTCCCAAATTAAAATTCAAAAATATCAGATCCGGTGACTGCAGGTCATTCAAGTGTGCCCTGCGACCAATCCATAATAAGGGGGTTTAGTGGGTCTCTTACAAAGTTGAGGTTCCCCAAATTTTGAGGATGTTCCTCCCAAGTAATATGGAGATTAATATCGCTCTAATAACTATAATTATGGCGGTTGACAAAACCATTTAAATAAAAACACCTTGTAGAAGTAATAGTAAAAATTGTAAAAAACAGTAATTGATTTTGTATTATGACAGGTTATCATATCATAAGATTTAAAAGGTTTAATGAAATCATTTCTGCATTTAAAAATGGATTTGACGGCCAGCAACGCGATTATGATAGCCATTATTTAGAAGGTGAGGTTTGCGAGATGAGCCGTTGGTGAGTACCGCAAATCATTCGAGTAAATAATGGTTAGAATCTCGAATATAAAACTATGCTTTATCTACTCTTATTAGCATTTTTAAGCAACAACAACAGAAACCGGCAGTCACTTTAGAAAGTAGATGCGATTATGCGATGTACGTGGGAAGCATACACAAACAAAATGGCTACACCTCTGAGCACGCTCAATTCAACTGTTTACTCTGCAGTTCAGCGCATCAGACCGTCGCAGTTGGCAGGAGATCGCTGGTAATCGGGGGTGATTTGAAAGAGATCGTCGTCGATCGGGGTAAACAACAGTGCATTATGAATTTCTGGTTCTGTGATTGGCCGAAAGCGGTGAATTATGAATTCGTAAGTATGACATTTCTCCACAAGAACTGCTAGTAAAGTCGGAAGTTGAAAAATAAAATAATCAAAGAATATACCTATGCTTGAAAAATAAATTTCCTTATATTCTTATAAGAAACGCTGTGGAATTATTTTGTCAAAAAATGTTGTTGCCAGTCGTGGTAGTAAAGTCACATTGGAATTTTATATCAGTCAGTTTAAGGTTATGTCAGGATTGTCATTTCAACAAATACAAACATTCTTGTTGAATACATAAAAATGTTAGTGACAAAAACAACTACAGCTATTCAAAATGATTTGCTGCATTTTCCATACACAGAATCACCTAGTGCTCGGCATTAAACATCCTGTAAAAGTTAAGTTTATCTGTCAAAATTGTAAAGGTTATATTATTAAGTAGCTTTACTCATCACTGCCAACATAAATTTATAATATAATAAAATATATCAGAAAATTACACTTATGTGTATTGGTGCTAGGTTTGTATTTCTCAATGTTTTCTTTTATTTTGGAACTTCTTGTATAGTCAAAAAATACTTTGATGTTTTTTGTAGTATGCATTTTTTTTTAATATTTGCCAATGTAGGCTGCCTGACCACTTCTTTGTATAACCGTATTATATTGTACTATATGAACAACACTGGCAGTCAATTCTTTCAATTCTGGTTCTGCTGGTGCTCGGGATTCACTGAGACCTTCTCATATTCAAGATATGTTGAGTTACAGCGCCGGAGCATCCGGTGATATTCTTCTCACCTCCCTTGCGTCTCTATGTAATTTCATGCTTTTTGACAGAATGACCCCTGAAGTGTGTCCAACTTTGTATGGTGCTTCACTTTTCGCTGTGGCAAAGAAAGGTGGGGGAATCAGACCGATCGCCGTAGGTAACTTCTTCAGAAGAACTGTTTCCAAAATTTGTTGTTTTTATTTAAAAGACCATCTTGGACAATTTTTTCGACCTTTACAATTTGTTTTCGGAACTAGATGAGGTTGTGAAGCTATTGTACATTCTGCCAGACAATATCTCTGCTTTAATCCCGAAGCAGACAATGAGGTATTTTTAAAGTTGGATTTTCGTAATGCTTTTAATACGATTGATAGAAGTGTCATGTTAACGGAAGTTGTCAAAATTTCACCCGTTATTTCTCCTTTTATTTTTCAATGTTATCGTAACCCTTCTTCTTTAATGTTTGGTGATGGTGAAATTTTTTCTCAATCTGGTGTTCAACAAGGTGATCCACTTGGTCCTATGTTATTTTGTCTAACAATTCATAATTTAGTTAAATCTCTGTCTAGCCAGTTTAATGCTTGGTACCTAGATGATGGCTCTTTAGGTGATAATCACGATGTTGTTTTAAATGACCTTGAATCTATTGTCAAACAGTCTAAATCTCTTGGGCTTGAGTTAAATTTTGATCAATGCGAATTGCCTTTTGTGAAAGATTTTAGTTCCTCTATTTTTTCAAAATTTGATTCTATTTGTCCTGGAATTAAAATTTTGAAAATATCAGATTTATTAGGTAGTCCTTTAACAAATACTGCTCTGCGTTCTTTTTTTGGAATCATAAAACATTTTTTTTACAAATGTTAGCAAAATTGGATGACTTGCATGCACATATTTCTTTTTGTCTTTTAAACATTGTCTTGCAGTAGGTACCAAAATATATTTATTTTTTAAGTTGTCATCCTACATGCAACTTTTCATCCATCCTGGAAGAAATTGACAATCTCTTTAGACAATCCGTAGAAAGAATCTCCAACAATATTATTGATGAAACTACTTAGAAACAAGCGTATTTGCCTGTTGACCTTGGTGGTTTAGGTATTAGATCTATTTCCTCTTTGGCTATTCCTTGTTTCTTGTCGTCTTTTGTGTGCGCTCAACCTTTAATAATGAAGCAAATTCTTCCATCTTTTTTTGGAACGTTTAATATAAATTTTAGTGGGGGGTTGGAGATTTGGCATTTTTCTACAGGTCTACTTTGTCTGAAAGTCAACAGAGAATGCAGAAGGCATGAAATAGACCACTTTTGAATTTAGTTACAAGTGATTTGCTTGAGCCGGCTTCCAATACTCAAATTAAGGCTCGACTCATGGCAGTTTCTTTTGCTGAATCAGGGGCTTGGTTAAATGCTCTGCCAGTTGCTTCCCTCGGTACTCTCCTGGACAATGAATCTTTCAGAATTGCTGTTGGCCTTCGTCTAGGTTCTCCCATATGTGTTAAACATTATTGTAAATGCAATTCTCTTGTAGATGAGTTTGGTTTACATGGTTTGATTTGTAGATATAGTTTTGGTCGTTTTTCTCGTCACCATGAAGTTAACGACGTAATTAAAAAGGCTCCGATTTCTGCAGAAATTCCTGCCATTCTTGTGCCTCTTGGTACAAGCCGCGATGATGGAAAGCGTCCTGATGGAATGTCACTCATTCCATGGAACTTTGGTAGGGCAGTAGTGTGGGAATTCACTTGTATAGACACTTTGGCAGCATCCCATGTTCTAAATTCTTCCAAAAACGTTGGTTCAGCAGCTCTCCTTGCCGAGAAAAACAAATCAAAATATATTTTTTACAAAATAATTATCTCTTCTATCCTTTGGCTATTGAAACTTTTGGAGTTTGGGGCATAAATTGAAATTGCTGCCTCAGTTCTGGGTACCATAACCAACAACTTGGATTTGCGTCGTGATACTTAGGTAGTTGGTTATTTATGTATGTTTTCTATTATTCTTATGTAAATTTTATTGATTATTGTATTTATTATTGTTAACATCTAATACGGCATCCATTAATGTAATATTAATATTAAACCATATTCTTGCTGTAACAAAATAAAAATTAATTTTTGATAGCTGAATCAACATGATGCTAGAAAAAGGCAAACAGTTTAAATAAAAAATATATAACACTGCTTCTATTAGTTTACAAAAGAGTAGTATTTTTTACATTTATTTAAACAGCATAAATGCATTTTCCTATTGTTTCATTTTAATGTTTGTTGTTACAGTAATTATAAAAATAACTGTTTTACTGCCGAGACCGAGATTCGAACTCGCGACCTCGGACTCGGCAAATCATCGGTCTGCTGCTTCGCTACCCTGACACGGTAATTACGTGTTCGTCTATTACTGGTAGGGGGAATACAAATCGGCAAACGTCCAAAGAAAAGCGACCGATCTCGCTCAAAAGATTTTGACAAATCATTCGGATTCGTTCTCAAGTTATCTATCGAGTTGGCATCTATCGTACGTGACATACTCGACTTTCCTTCAATCCCAAGACAGCTGCTGTCTTCACAAAAGTTATGTAGGTTCATGAGAGCGTTTGTATAACTTTGTGTTGGTCACGATTAGTTGAGAAAAAAAATTGTAAATTTATAAAAAGGGTGGAGCAATACTTCGACAGGTTGTGCTGAAGTAAGAGAAATATGCAATGAAACCATCAAATCATAATTCTCTGCGTGTACTTTTTGTTTTGACAGTTTAAAAAGTAATTTAACGGAATAATAATGTCTCTTATAAGTAGGTAGTTGTTATTAATAACAACTTTTTTCACCTACAATTTTAATCGCGCAGGTTTAATTAAAAGTATTGAATTTGTATGTAAGCTATTTCTATTTTTAATGCTGTATTCTGCTGAGCAACCATTATAACAAAATCGCTGTTATTATTATTCATATCGCCCAGTGTCCCACGACCGTAGGAAAAGGTGGCTTGGATTTTTCGGTTTCGATTTGTGATTTAAATATAAATTTTGAAAATACCTAAAAAATAAATACCAAATAACAAAATTGTGTATAATCAACTGCAAAGCTGTATAGACATAAAGTGATACAATTTCTTAAAACCTCGAATTCTAATTTTATGCAGTACTGATACTTTCTCATTCCAGTAACCCTAATTAAGCAACTTTAATGTAAATATTATAAGATAGAGCCCATTTTTGCGGTAGCACCAACTGATACTGCAACTTTCATTAATTACCTTTGCTGACGGAAATTGCCGTTAATTGATTAAAATTACCGTTGTCGCGTTTTTCAGAAAACGATTTTTATCGGACGGCGAGTTAAAAAGCAGAAACGATAAATGCCCGTCCAATACCGTGCCTGTAATTATTACAAATTATTGCCAAAGAGGTGGGAAGTTCTGCATCAATCATGCAGAATTGCCTTTTACTAGACTCGTTAATATGAAAAGAATTCCAGGGCATGTACTTCCCAGGGGTATGGAAGAGGTGACCCAATAGCAAATCTAATTACCGATCAAAATTGAAAATAATTTATCACAGGCGAAATTAGCTATCAGTACTGGCACTCGCCAGAAAAAGTTACCTAGAGACACAGTTCTCCTGGATATTACGTAATTAGTTAGACTTCAGCGTGTAAACATCACTATATAATGTAACTGTAAAATGAGTCTAGCCTGTAATAAATATAATAATCTTTTTGAAAACTGCCCGATTGACTCTTAATGGAGAAAAGTTAGAAAAGAAATAATTTGGCGCTTTTAGTTATAATTGCTTAATTGATGCTTTCGACGAAATGTGAAATTAAATTTCTGACAGCAGGCGTATTTATCTGAACATAAATATTAAATTATCGGACAAAACAGAATCTGACAAAAACGCTGTACAAATTATGTGTCTACGGTTCACTGCCAGAAACTGTAAATTAGATAATAACCAATATCATCCGTATGTTTACATTTCATAGAATTATTAATGATATGCTATATTTTGAGTGCAATCTGCGTCCCAGTTTCTCGAACTGGTGCTTCTTTAAATATTCACTAGTGAAAAAATTGCTGAGCTGATTTACTGCCACTGCTTCCAGCTAATTGGTTTTTGTACTTTTCATTTGCGATGACGCATTAATTAAGATTTATGGCGAGTGATGATATCTGCGATTAAACCCACTAATGCTTCAATGATGAAACTTGTGTTTCTATTCGAGATTTTTAAGTATCATCCTAGTTATTTATTTACTCTGAATTAATAGTTTTTTAATCTAGTTTCTTTTCATGCTGATTGGTCTTTGATCTGTTTACTTTTTACAGTTTAATGTATCTCTAGTCATTGACATTTGTTTTCTCGCTCGATTTTAATGGCAGCCTTTAATTTTTTCAGAATTACAACGCTTGTAATCTTAGGTTGTATCTTGTAGCAATGTGATGGCACTATCAATATATTTTATGGATGTGTTTTATTTGTTAGAAATACATTATGTGTGATTTAATCATGGTTTTTATGTTTATTGAATGAACATAAAAGGAAACTAGCATGCATTGGTGTTTCTGTAAATGTAGGTTTTTTTTACTGTGCTTTCGGTGCTTCGCCTATGACTGCGAGGTAATTTTTATTTTACGAGTATCTAATAAATTTACTTAGTTAAATATTTTAGGTGTTTCTATTTTAATCCAATTGAATTAGATAAAATATTTTGTAGGATAATTATTTCTTTAAAATAAATCTTACTCAATTTTAATAGGACTCGAACTGAAGTTTGTTTGTTTGTTTGTTGAAGTAGCAGTAATCAGTAAAACTTTTTGTAATTTGTTATATTAATCTCTATTGGCACACAGCGGTTAAAATATTAATGAAATTTATTGTATTTTCACCCCTGTCACACCATTGTGTATTTTTTTTACGAAAGAGACACCTTGTTTTTGAATTATTTAATATAATTTGAATTTTCTCATTCTTGATTATACCGTGTGGCTCAGGAAGTTTGCAACAAATGTGAAAGAACTATTTTAAGTCTCATTAAACTATAATGATAGCAACCTGTTGCAGACTGAACACCAATCAGATAATGTGGAACTTTCGTAATCTACAGAATGGAACAAAAATTGGAACTAATTTGAGATTTAATTACCTTTATTTTGCAAAGCATTGATTTTTTATATATATTTATAGATGTAAAATCGCAGCCACCAATCTCCATAATAAACGTTTTAGATAAAATAGTAGCTATTTAAGGACCATTTTGCTCTAAAAGATGATTAACTCCAAATATAAAACATGCTTTGAATTCTGGAATGGGGATAAAGACCAATTCAATAAAAAGTAAAACATTTAGCAACTAATAGAAAAGGAACACCAAAATAGTGAGCTCAAGGTACTGTGCATTTTTGAACAGACTAATAATTGCACTTGCTTATAATGAATTTTAAACTATCTGAAGCTTTACCTCTGAAAAGCTTAATTCATCCGGGGACTATTTCCAAGAATAGTATATAAAAGTATTTATTTCTTAACAACTGTAATTTGCCCTAAAAAAGAGTAGTTTACTCTCCATTGAGGATCTGATCTTCAATCTCGTCAGTGTTTTACAGTTCCTAAAAATCTACCAAAATATCTTAAAGCAGTGGCGGCTGTTCCTTAGGGGCGCGCCCCTGCGCCCCTAGCCTTGCAACCGTCAACAACCTATACGGCATTAGAAAGAAGTAACTATTCTATAATTGAAAATATGTTTTATCATCTATACTACCGTTATAATATAACAAGGTTTAAATAGCGAGATCCGGCGGTAGCTATTCGATACCGCTTAGAACATGTAAAACAAGATCCAAGAAGTATGTCAGCATAACGTGAGTTATATGTCAATACACTCCCTGGTTTCAATGCACCGAGCCGATGGTAGCTGTTGGGGGCGATTCGAAACACGTCCCAAACTTATATGGAAATTACGGGGAAAACGCTGACGCTGCAGAATGGATCTATCGCAGTTTCAATGTGACGCAAATCAAGCAAGCCGTTAAACTCGAGGGATTATCGTCGAAATGTAATTCAATCGGAGTGTAAAGGCAATCGAAGCGCCTATAAAACAAATATACAATCTTTGATATTGAAAATGAATTTCAACGGGCAAGGACGTTCTTGCATTCTTGTGCGCCGTGTGCAGACATAAAATCAATTGCAGTTGAAGCCTGTTTATTTATTTTGGGCGATTTCGGTTGTTTCATGCAATTTTATACAGAAAATAGCGGAGAATAAATAGCACAACTAAGTATTATCAACATTAATTTTAAAAGCCTACCGTTGACTGAAAATGTTAAATTTCAACCTACAAGATATTTTTCTGTGGACATTTACAAGAAAACGAATTGGATTTGTGGATCCGATGCATACCGTATTTTTCCCATTATTAAATAAACGATCGTGTTTCGTTTTTAACACTTATGTACTTTTTGTTCTGTGCATAATATATGATGTTTTGTTTTGGATTATTAAAATTAAAAATCATCGCTATATTCGAATTCTTCTGAGTCAGGCTGAACATCAACCTATGATCAATTTATTTCATGTGCACTACTCTACTCGCATACAAAATTATTTTTATACCATTCCTGGTAGATTTTTCTGGACCACAGTGTATATAAGTAAAATGTATAAGTGCATAAATACTTCTGATTTATAAATTGATTACAATTATAATTTTTATTACCTCTATTTTACATTTGCCTACCTTATTACGTTGAATATCCTCTCTTGTGATATTCCTGCAAATAATAAATAACCGTTATGAAAAATAACTATCGCCCTTACGCTAGTGTATGTACATCCGGTATAGAAGCTGTAGTTGGGTCAACAAATTCATTTGTTGCATCTGCATGCAAATGACTATTTAAATTAACAAGCACAAGCGAATTTCCGCGAATGTAACCTAAATATTCATCCATATTGATATGATTCACAGTCGCGAATGTCACTACTAAACAATTAATGGCAAAAAATCCGGGGGGGTCGTGTCCAAACAAGGCAGTCTTTATGGACGATTTTATGATTCATCCTCGGATTCATTCAAAAGGACCTCAGGAACTTTGTATAACGGTATATTAAAAGTTTTATTAATATGTTTGGGGTCAAAATTATAGCTGTTTTTTAGGTCGGCATTTTGTTTTTATTTTTCTTCTTTCGTGATTGATTTTAATTTTGCACGCTTTGGTCGTTTGATTTGTTTTTGATGACGTTATTTCACTAGTTTCAGCTTCCATATGAGACTTCAAAAATCCACATCTATGTATGGCATACTACTTTACCATGTAATTGAAAAATTCATTGTTTAGCAATGCTGTGTTTTTAGAAATGACATAATTGCTAGTCTCATTATTTAATTGCAATACATAAAAATATAATTGTCTTGATTATTAATTATTTTTCTTTTGTTTTAGGTAAGATTTTCCACCGCTTTAGTTTTCGTAAGAAATAATGACGCATTTGGTAAGTCTCACATTCGCCCTATAAAGTGCATGAAGCGTTGTTAATTAGTAATGCGTATTTATCGAATTAATATGCAGAGAAAATTAACCAGCACTAAAGTGTTGATAAATATTGATATACCATACGATAAGATTAGTAGTGTAATTCTATTTCGGTACAATTATTGTTTTGATTCAATAGTCATGCCATATAACAAATCATTCTTATTCATCGAATCAAATGAAAAATGCATCGTAGTTTCAAATTATTTTCTGTTGTAAAATATCCGTTAATGGTTGTATCAAGAAGTTATAATTTGTAGTAATCAGAGGATTTCAGAGCGTTTGCGTAAATACAAAATATTCATAAAATTGACTTTCCTTTTTTATCTTGGGAATAACTAACGTCTAACATGATAAATATTTAAAAATAATGTTTATAAGAGCTAAAAGTCCTATTTAAAAGTATATACTTACAATCAATTGAAATAAATTCCAATGATGAACATTTATAATATTTATACATTGACGTGAGTTGGAAAGTCACTGCTGTAGTAGTTTTAAATATAAAAATAAAAATCTGGTGTGATACATGCACACAACTTCCTTTTACGGTGATCTTATAATTAGCAAAAATTGTTATTAAACAGAACACCAAAATATTTGTACGATCTACTTACAAAGAGATCTGATGTTCACAATATAAATATAAGAACTGACAATTTTACCATACCACATCATTCCTCTAAGTTTGAAGGATGTTTTTCGTATATGGCACCTACATTGCTGAACCTCTTGTATAATTTTCTTGACGAGAGTTATTACTGTTTTAAAAACAAATTAAGAACACTAATTTTAAAAGGATGAGAAATTATACTATGTACAGGGTTATTCATTATAAATTACCCACCCCTTATCATCGTTATTATTGTCTATAGAAAAAAAAGTTTTAAATAAAAGTTATGTGGTTATAACTGAATTTTGTTAAAATGCTATCAAAAGTACAGTGGCGTGCATAATTAAGAGGATACAAGAAAGTAATATATTTTTTTAAATGGAACACCCTGTATATTATTAAATTTTTGGAATGATCTTTTTCTCCTGATTTCAAAAATATATTATATGTTACCCCTATATTATACCGTTTTTGAGTTATTAACCGTCGAATATCTTAGTTAAAGTAGTTACTGTAAATATGGAAAAGTTAACATTATTAAAGTAAGCTATGAAAATGACAACTAATGTTTGATAAGTGACATTTATATAATGAAATAATCAAAATGGTTTACAGTGAGGAAGAAAAAGTCCAAATATTTACTTGTTATACTATACAAAATAATAATAAATAATAATATTCGACGTTTAATAACTCAAAAACGGTATAAGGTAGGGGTAACATATGGTATATTTTTGAAATCAGGAAAGAAAGATCATTCCAAAAATTTAATAATATACAGGGTGTTCCATTTAAAAAAATATATTACTTTTTTGTATCCCCTTAATTATGCACGCCACTGTACTTTTGATAGCATTTTAACAAAATTCAGTTATAACCACATAACTTTTATTTAAAACTTTTTTTTCTATAGACAATAATAACGATGATAAGGGGTGGGTAATTTATAATGAATAACCCTGTACGCTCTACATTATCTTTTTAAATTTCTTTTTCGACATTATTATTTATTATTTATAGTTAAGTATTATGCTTTGCACCACATGTAATATAATTTAAAATTGGGGGAGTGGAAGACTGGCTATGCCAAACTCCTACCACTTGTGTACGATTATGTGTATGCAATAAACTGATTTATTATTATTATTATTATTATTATTATTTTTAAATTTTAAGCATTTGTCAAAATTTTTCAAAAATTTCAAATTCTACAGAAACCGTACAAAATAGAGCGTTAGTTGAAGAGACAATTTTCTCTAAAATTTTAAGCTGAATTCAAAAATGGAAATGATATACTGGGTGTTCTATTTACAATAGGAGTTAATAAAAAAAAGAAAAAACAAAATAAACCCATTTTAGAGGTATTCAACTTGAAAATCACCTATCTCACATCAATACACATTAAAACTGTGAAGTTTAAAAAAAATTTAAAAAACTGAAAAATCACAAGAGCAAACATCATATTATACTTCCGGTTATGCGATTTTCTTCAAAAGCTTGCTGTCGCATCTAGATAGTACACAAAACTTGTATATGAAGTTTAAACGCCATACCTCTTCGTTTTTGAGATATTCTGTTCACAAACATGTATTTTGGGTTCAGGGGACTCTAAAAGGTGAACATCTGTTGAAAATTCAATTTCGAAATTTTGGGGTGAATCCAATACTTCCTTTATTGTAAAAGGAAGTAAAAATACCGAACTAGTATCGATATGATTATATTGACCAAGTTTTCGTCTTCTTTTCTTTATATATGAATTAAATAAATACCTTTTAATATAAAGTTAATCAAACTGATTGTGCATTATTTACATGTACAGGGTTATTCATTATAAATTGCCCACCCCTTATCATCGTTAATATTGTCTATAGAAAAAAAAGTTTTAAACAAAAATGGTGTGGTTATGACTGAATTTTGTTAAAATGCTATCAAAAGTACAGTAGCGTGCAGATTTCAGGGGATACAAAAAAAATTAAATGGGATACGCTATATATTATAAAATTTTTGGAATGATCGTTGTTTCCTAATTTCAAAAATATACCATATGTTACCCCTATCTTATACCGTTTTTGAGTTATTAAACGTCGAATATCTTAGTTAAACTAGTTACTGTAAATATGGAAAAGTTAACATTATTAAAGTAATCTATGAAAATGACAACTATTATGTTTGATAAGTGACATTTCTGTAATGAAATAATCAAAATGGTTTACAGTAAGGAAGAAAAAGTCCAAATATTTACTTGTTATATACAAAAGAAAATATGCGACGTTTAATAACGCAATAACGGTATAAGGTAGGGGTAACATATGGTATATTTTTGAAGTCAGGATAAAAAGATCATTCCAAAAATTTAATAATATACAGGGTAGCCTATCCCATTTAAAATAATTTTTTTTGTATCCTCTGAAATCTGCATGCTACTGTACTTTTGATAGCATTTTAACAAAATTCAGTCACAACCACACAACTTGTATTTAAAACTTTTTTTCTATATGCAATAATAACGATGATAAGGGGTGGGTAATTTATAATTAACAAGCAAACGGCGCGCTCCGTGCACGTGAAATAGGATACGCGAAAGGTCAAGCTCCGAGCCGAGCGCTAAGATAAGAAAAACAAAACCTAAACAAATATAAACATCTGTGAAGCCGGAACGTGAGATTTTATTTTGTGCCCAGACACACAGACAAACACACATTAAGGAAAATTATATTATAGATAACCCTGTACATTGTTTTTTAAAGTAAATTTCAAACATTGAGTAGGGAATAGGGCTGGAGATTTAGGTAGGTAAATTTGTTATTTGAAAAATGCGTGCGTCTCTGCGGTACCTTTTCATCGGCAACGATCGGTCGCACTTAGTCCGCGATCGGCTGTCATGTTACGTGTTCTTTATAGCGCAGCGACATACCAACGCCTTCGTAGGCAAGTGGTGAAACCGTCTGACTAAAAGTCAGATTCCAGAGGTTCGAATCTCACAGACTGCGTTTTTTTTTTCGGTGCGAATTAATGTGCATTGCTAATAAGTGTTTCCATTACTCTTTCAGTATTACATTAAGATAGTTTTACCTAAATATTTTGCACATAATGGTGAACACCTTTTCTATATTACAGACAGTAAAACGTTTTCTTCTGTATCGTTTTTGTTTACAATTGATTTCGTAAAATTGGTAATTCTACTGTTTCGATGTTTTCCACAGATAACATTTAATGAATAACACTGTATTGCTAGATCTTTCATATTGTTGTAGTTGTAGTACGGTTTAATTACAATTTATATTAATCGATGAAAAGCTCTCTGGGCTTTGCTATATAGAAATGTAGACTATGTATTAATATTTCCAATCACTTATACATGTTCGAACGCGCCTCATCAGTCCGTTCACGTGCATGTCATGTCATCCTGGACGTCCTCCAGCATTGTCCTTTTCTTACTTACAACGTCTTTTGTCTGCGCCATAGTTCCACAGTAATTACATTTTATTCTCGGTGGTGCGCCATAATGGCATGGTAGATGATTTGCCAGGCCGATTCCTTTATCTTGGCATGATCTACAAAACGTCGTCGAAGCCTCCAACATATGCCCGACATTGTTATTTATGTATTGTCGCTTTCAAATCGCGTTAAATGATGGATGAGCCTTATTCGGCGCAAGGCCTGGCTTCAGTGCGTGTTTCCTAGTCTCGGCCATATGGTGGGCATTACTCTGGTATCGGTCGGTTCGATGACCAGTGGGACCCGCGTGTGCGTTTGCCCATCGTGCGTTCCAGCAACCGAGGAAATCCATCTCATGGGTCCGACGTGCGAGCGTTCCTTCTCGCCCCAGCATCAGGTTCGGACTAGCCCTTTGACTCCGACACTTCACCACTATTATGGAAATGTATAGTACTTATAGTCCATCGTCCAATAGTACGTGTTGCAAATAATAGTTGGTACTTACATGTACGGTGGAAGAAATTTTAATTTTCTACTATTCGCCCTAAAGTTTGATGCACTTGGTCCAATGATATTCCAGTGCTTCAATACCTTGTAGGAAAAATTCTCGTGGTTGATAAATGTCACAATATTTATTTTTCGCCAATGTTCTATTAATAAAAACAGGCAAGTCTCACTTTTTCTTCGTTGTGAACTGATGTATTGTTCTGGTGCAAGGCAGTTTTATGATCATACTTTCCATAGTGGAACGACTCTTTGTTACATTATGTCAAATAATCACAGTAATCAGTCAACAAATCCAGCGTACATAAATCAAACAAGTAGAGACACATGCTGTCGGTTCCTTTGATGTCAAATTTCCGATTTGGATGACCTTGAACGGCTCCTGGGGGGGTACTTTCCGATAGTACTAACAGATGGCGCCACTACTATATCACATGATTGGTAGCAGAGCTAGTAACTGGTTCTGATTGGTAGAATTTTGTGCTGCCATCTGATAGTGCAGCTTAGAAATACCCCCTGAGTTACTGTCCCAGACACTCTAGACAGGTTTCAACATTTGACATGAGTGTCTCTTCTTGTTTGATGTATGTACGCTGACAAATCTTTCTGAACGTGGAAGAACGTTGTAGTCATAACCTAACTGTTAGCAAGTTGAACACGAACCTTGTCGGGAGCTAATCAAACCCTTGTGATGCCACTCTAAACATACTTATCAAAATAGTGGACCCAAGTTCCATCCACATTAACATATTGGGCTACTAAGTCGATTTGTTTCAACACAACCATAGCATGTACGTGATCAATGTTTTCTCTCCTTGCTTTAAAGTCTCTTTTCAATGTTTTCTGTACTTGTGAAGGAGCATGCTTTCCCGACACGTGATATATCATTGAATTTCAGAAGGGTTAATATTTCTAATCTCGTTCTTTCTTCTTATTCACAAATTGTTGGTGCACTGTTATGTAACCAGCAGTTAATTTGAATAAAATTAAACCAAGGAACACGTTACCTAGTATATCAAAGTACATATTGTTGCCTTCTCAAAATACTGCTATATCAGGGAGTCCTGATTTTCTCTGGTGCACAAGAAAATCCGCGATATCATATATTTTGATATCACAATGGGTTTTATAACATTTACTATACTTCGCGCAGCGAACAAATAGAGTGACTTATGCAACCCAAATAACATATTACAAAGGTCACTCGATAACCATTATAACTATAATTACTAAAAGGATCAGAGTTGGCGACCCTTATAATTAGAACTAAATTCAATATTGACATTAAATCACTTTATGACTTTTTGAGGTTATGATCGACCATCTTAAAAACCAAGCATGAGATTTGTGCGCTTGTAATTGAAAATGTTTAGGCCTGTGGCCTGATTCTTCCTAAATCTCATTATTGACAGCGGCGTCGAAACTAAAACCCGTTCCCCGTGATTTGGTTGAAGTTTATAGCGTTTTTTTTCGAGTTCCTGCATTCCACCATTTTCAAGGACTAAATTGTGCATTTCTACTGCTGTTTTCGGAGTTACATGTAGGCTAAGTATAAAATATTGACTTGTAAAGTAGTCTCTAAATGAGATTTTAATTATTCATACAGCTGCCTTCATTATGGGTAACCGTAAGAAACTAATTCGTAGTCAAGAACGTGAAAGAATCTGCATCAACTACAGATTTATGAAGGAAGAATCAAGTGGGACTCCTGCAATTTCTCTGTCGTTTGCAAGAATGAGTGACTAAAGCAACCGATGTTGGCCTAAATACAAGTGAATTGTTAAAGGAGCCTAACAAAGTGGCGGAAGAAAATTTACTACTCCAAGAAAACAAATTACTAAACCTTGCCCCAGGTCATCTGTCGATCCATTTAAAGAAGAAGTAATCCGAAGTGTGATCTATAACTTTGCCATAAAAAGAGACCTGCAATGAGAGCTGTGTTCGAAGTCGAACAAATTGCACGGGGGTGTTAATTTCACTCAGAAGTTACATTCCTTTAGGCGATTGGTACATAGGATGGGTTTTCAATAGAGAAAATGTCAAGACAATAGGCACGTTCTAATAGAGAAGAGAAAGATTCCAGCAAAACGTGATGGATATAAAGCCGAACGCCGAAATATTGTATACACTGATGAAACGTATTTGCATAGTTCGCATACTGTTCTAAATGATGGTACCAACAACTGTTTAAAATCCCCTGTCAGTAAACGGCAGCCAGTGATTGTTCTTCATAGTTATCAGTAAGAAACATTTATGTTAAGTTGAATGAAACAAGAACAAGTATGTGGCAAAAGAAAATTATATAAACCTACACATAAAAGTTAAGACGATTGAGAAATTACTAGCCGAACATGGTCATACGTAGTCCTACGATTATCCCCTTACCATCCAGAACTAAACGTGATTGGGAAAATATGGGTGTCAGTAAAGAACTATGTTGCTGCAAATAATACAACATTCAAATTAGACGATGTCAAAACTTTTACAGAAAATAAAAAAATGTGGATGAAAATCTCTACAGAATACCATCATTTGGAAGTGATGTAAAGCCGTGGGTCTCATGTTACTACGATGTGTAGTATGTAAAAGATCCCTTGCTATTTATTTTTAAAAGCATTTGAAAACGTTACCTCTGAAAATTGGCAGAATGCATGCAACCATGTGGGTTCTATTGAAAAGAAAATGTGGGAGTTAGATGCCGTGATGGAGATATAGGTAGAGCCCCTGCTAATAAATCTACAAGAAAGTTCCGATGATTCAGAATCTGACGATTTATATGAAAATTAGATTTCATTATCCGTACTCTTTACTAAGTATACAGGGTGATTTATAAGCATGGTCATTATATATAAGGTTAGTTAGAGGACATCAAACAGAACAACCTTCCATAATAAACTAATCGTCAAAAATTAATAGTAATCCCACAAAAAATTAAAACATTTAAATGCTTAAATCGATTGACGGTCATTGAAATGAACTTCTGTCAACGTAAGTTCACACAGGGGGTTGCGATAAGACTGAATTTAAGCAAAAAACAATTATTTGGGTATTTCAATCAATTTGGTGCATACGTGTTCGTCATTATTGCGTTAAACACAGATCACAACCTCTTTTTAAACATGCCAGTAATTATTTACTTACATTACTGCCAGTCTCAAGCCTGGAACCAAATGTGAGAGGAAAGCGGTTAATGTACTCTTATCTGATTTATCTAATAAAGGTTTTGGTTCTCAAAAGTTTGGTCTAGACCCTAATGCAATTTTTTCTATATTCGATTAATTTTAAGATCAATGTGCTATTACTGAGGTCAGTATACACCCATTTAATTTAATGATCATAAGTATGAATTACCCTTTATATTATATTTAGTTGTATTTTTTCAGTTCTAACTTTTTTTTATGACTTCATTGGAGACCATATCAGACGAATTAGAAGGAGTAAATCAGAAGCTTTTCATAAAGACTACATTAAAGGAACTGCGAAGATTCCAAAGGGGATTATGATTTGAGGCTGCATGTCAGCTAACAGACTGTTAATTTATTTATTATGTACACACTGGGAAGTAAATAAATTACTATCAAGGTTTTATTTCTCAAAAAAATGTTTAAATAATAACTTACCCATTATAGAGGAGTACTATTGAAATACTTGATAAAATTATATCACAATTGTTTTAAAGCATAAAACAACTAAAAATTATATTTCTCTTCAGAAGTTTTTATATTAAAAGAAATAATTAATATTTTTACAGAAGCTTTATGTGTTGAGGCACATAAAGCCATTTTTATTGCGAATAACATATACAATTTTATTTTCAAATGAATACTTATACTGCAATAAGTCACAAAATTAGAAAACAATAATTTAATACAAATGTAAAAAATCAAGATTGAGGTAGAATTTTGATACGTTGGAAATAATTTTTCCATGGTTATGATGGATGAAAATCACAAGTAATAATTAAATTATATTGTTGAAATGTTTGATTTTGTTAGTTTATATGATTAGGCAGATAAAGTAGCAACAGTGGCAACTTTATATGCCTAATCAGTCAAAGTACTACCTTTACCTTTGGTTATAATTATAATTAACGCCTTCACTTTGCGAATCAAGTCACATACGTTGTCACTTCGATGGTGTTTGAAAATGAACATATTATATTTGGATTTACAAAATACAAAAAATTTACAATAAATTTAAAAATCTGACGACTTTCTAGTTTCTGAAATTATTTTTATATGTGAATTAAAGATAAATACATAAAATACAATACAGAAAAATAATGATCAACTAATCAAATAAATGGTGAAATAATACAATATAGATTTTTCTAACGGTTGACAACATAAACTGTCTTCAACAGAATCATCTTCTTGTTCAGATGATAGATTAGAACCGGATTCACAGCTGTCGTCTACAGTAAAAATTATTTCTTCTCTGTCATCAATAATGTATTCCCACTTATGTTTGCCGACACTGCACATATATTCTTCCATTCTTGCACACTGACACTTCCAAGTTGATTTTCTGCAAAAGTTTTGACATCGTCTAATTTGAATGTTGTATTATTTGCAGCAACATAGTTCTTTACTGACACCCATATTTTCCCAATCGGGTTTAGTTCTGGATGGTAAGGGGATTATCGTAGGACTACGTATGACCATGTTCGGCTAGTAATATCTCAATCGTCTAACTTTTATGTGTAGGTTTATATAATTTTCTTTTGCCACATACTTGTTCTTGTTTCATTCAACTTAACATAAATGTTTCTTACTGATAACTATGAAGAACAATCACTGGCTGCCGTTTACTGACAGGGGATTTTAAACAGTTGTTGGTACCATCATTTAGAACAGTATGGGAACTATGCAAATACGTTTCATCAGTGTACACAATATTTCGGCGTTCGGCTTTATATCCAATACGTTTTGCCGGAATCTCTCTCTTCTCTATTAGAACGTGCTTATTGTCTTGACATTTTCTCTATTGAAAACCCATTCTATGTACCAATCGCCTAAAGGAATGTAACTTCTGAGTGAAATTAACACCCCCGTTCAATTTGTTCGACTTCGAACACAGCTTTCATTGCAGGTCTCTTTTTATGGCAAAGTTATAGATCACACTTCGGATTACTTCTTCTTTAAATGAATCGACAGATGACCTGGGGCAAGGTTTAGTAATTTGTTTTCTTGGAGTAGTAAATTTTCTTCCGCCACTTTGTTAGGCTCCTTTAACAATTCACTTGTATTTAGGCCAACATCGGTTGCTTTAGTCACTCATTCTTGCAAACGACAGAGAAATTGCAGGAGTCCCACTTGATTCTTCCTTCATAAATCTGTAGTTGATGCAGATTCTTTCACGTTCTTGACTACGAATTAGTTTCTTACGGTTACCCATAATGAAGGCAGCTGTATGAATAATTAAAATCTCATTTAGAGACTACTTTACAAGTCAATATTTTATACTTAGCCTACATGTAACTCCGAAAACAGCAGTAGAAATGCACAATTTAGTCCTTGAAAATGGTGGAATGCAGGAACTCGAAAAAAAACGCTATAAACTTCAACCAAATCACGGGGAACGGGTTTTAGTTTCGACGCCGCTGTCAATAATGAGATTTAGGAAGAATCAGGCCACAGGCCTGAACATTTTCAATTACAAGCGCACAAATCTCATGCTTGGTTTTTAAGTTGGTCGATCATAACCTCAAAGTCATAAAGTGATTTAATGTCAATATTGAATTTAGTTCTAATTATAAGGGTCGCCAACTCTGATCCTTTTAGTAATTATAGTTATAATGGTTATCGAGTGACCTTTGTAATATGCTATTTGGGTTGCATAAGTCACTCTATTTGTTCGCTGCGCGAAGTATAGTACTTTACAATCAGATATTTGCAATTAGTTTCTAAGTTCTATATTAATTTTAAACCATTTCAATGCAAGGGCCAGCCCATCCCTGCATCTATAAATTGGCTCAGTGACCACAGAAGGACGAACACTACGAAGGTTGGTCACGTCAGGCCGCTAATATGATCGATTGCTACCTGCCTCAATAATGGGCACTGTAGGTCGACGTTTTTCCACGACCAACACCAAACACCGCCGCGAGTGCAGGGTGAACTAGTAATAAATTCTGCCTCTAAAAGGAATGAGCTCGACTCGCTCGTTCCACCAGTACTTCCAAGCTATGCACTCGAGTGGACGTGAACGTTCTGGCAGCACTAAATTTCTAATATGCGGCACTCGTGGCAATTCTGTATTATCTCATCAGTATTCCACTTGTTAATATTTACTTTATTGGTTTACATTCAGAAGGCCTGAAGGGACATTAATTCAACTGGACATGCAAAAATGCTTTGTTGTTTTGTTTAGCGAATAGAAAATTTGAATGTTTACAAAGACGCTCAAAAATGTGGTTTTGTACGTGTAAAGTACAAATTGAGAACACGCTCGAAATGGTCCACAATCATGTGGTTTTTCGTTATTACAAAACTTTTCAACATTTTGTATAACTTATTTTCTAAAATATGCGAGATCTTATATAGTGGACTATTGGTTTAGTCAGGATAAATGTCATAGACAAAAAGGGGCAACAAATAAGTGCATTGTGTTGAATGGTGCTGCATCGCAGAGATCCAAACGGTCCCGCGTGGTAGCGTGCGACAGATGGTCGAGCATTGAAATCGCATTCTCAGGCGTTGAAGTTCGAATCCCACCGCGGGTAATGTTCCTATTTAAAAATTGATATAATTCGCATTGCCAAGTGTTTCCTTGTGATTGTATTTTTGTATGAGAAACATGGTCATACAATCAAATTTCTGTTACCAAGTATTTCACAACTTAATTATGTAGTCATAATTAACAAAAATAAAAATGTGCGCTAATAAAAAATTATAAGAAGCGCTTCTCATTATGCACAATAATTATTGTTTAACATAGTATAATTCGTTACATATTATGTAGCTTCTGGTTGGCCATGGTATTCTTTAGGTTGCGTTCCTATTATATTTTTGACGTTTTGCAATTCTGCTAGTTTCCAGTTTGACTTTGATTAAGACTACATTGTAACATTTTTCAAATTGATTATCAAATATGTTTTTAAAAGTTTAGTATAGTTTCATAGAAATTATTATTACAACAGGGGGTGTAGTAGGATAAACTGAAATTAATTATTATGTGGTCGTTGTACAACTATTCTATGACTCATAAAATAGTGATGAAAATAGTGTTATTATCGCACGATCGTGTTGTTGACAGATCCAGTAATTTGAACTTACAGGAGGTGATAAGGTAAACTCGCGGCGATAAGTAAATTCTATAACATAGTTAATGATGCAAGTAAATAATTCAAAATTTTGGAAATATATTTGTTCTTCGATCGTGCGAAAAATATAAACTACTCAATCGTTAAGTATCTACCTTTCAGGTCTCGTGTTTCTCGACCTAGTAAAATGGACTTACCGAGCTTGTATCGTAATATACTATTATATTCCAACGGTAGAAAGTGTTATTTTTCTGTCTAGAATGTAGTTTGAAAATCGACACCCGTATAGTTGAGGTTTGCAAGCATTAGGGGCCGAAAAATACACAATACGGCCCGAGGTGAATATGAAATTTTTTGTACTGTCAGCAAAATTTCAAAAACAAATATTTACAATTTTTAGTAAGTTTTGACACTTCAAATTGATAAAACATTAAATAGATAGCAGTAACCCCATGAGAACATTTACTTAGTGGTTGCGAAGGACGCTTACGTGACATGTAAGTACGCCTGTAACCTGTAATGGACACGTACATCACTGGTAGTACTCGTATAAAAACTGTTACGTTTGGCAGAAATGCACAGAAATTATGCTAATAAGCTGATTTAACTTCAAATATGAAGTGTTAAAGCGTGAGTTACAATGTTAAAACTGCCAAGCGGTTATAGTAAACGGAGGTTTATAAAATGTGAAAGATTACATATTTGCTGTTTACAGACAACAATCACAGTTAACTGTACTAAATGTATTGTTGAGATTAATTATCGGATTCAAATAAAAATTTTAAGCATTATGTAGTACTATTACAGCCACTTTAATGTAGCCAGGTTTTTTAACAAGAAAATTATAAGTTCTACCAACGCCACCAACGGAAACATAAAATTCGCATATTGTACTCAACAAACTAAAAACGTTACCATTTCTTTTGCATCGTCAGTATTAGAGGTTAATAATTAATTATCCAACCTATATTGGTGTGGTAGTGTTGATAAGTCGATTTATTATGTAGAACTACTAGATGTAATTCAGTTTAATTCAGTTTGTATTCAAAATAACACATTCTTATACATTAATTACAACGAAAGTTTTACGAATCCTTTTGAAACCAGGTTCCTTGTGAGGCGTACCTGACACGTCACAACAATTACTATTTTATAAATCATTAAAATAAATAATTCACACTCTGAAAATAAAAGACATATGTCAGTAGCAGCCCAGTAGTATTCTAAATTTAGGCGTGTCGCAAGCATGACGTGTGCCCTCAACTGGAATTGAATGAAAACTAATAATTACAAAGTGTAAATCATGTAATGCGTTTGGCAGTTGACACTTAATCTTTAAAGGCCATCTAAGTAAGTAGCAGATTTTTATCGTATTTTCTATATATTCCAAGCATTTCAAAATCGTGACATTAATATTTTTGTTGTACGGCAGCATTGCAGGAAGTGCTCCTTTTACTTTTGACCCTCATTCTTGGGGAAAATAATTGTATTTTTTATATTTAATATTGTTTATATACGTTGAAGTTTCTTAATGTGTTTAGAGGATTAATTACAAATGGCAATTTATAAATATATACATTTTGTCGTAACAGATTTATTTGTTTGTTTGTTTTTATATTACTCTGTTAGTACACGCCAAACAAGAATTATTTCACAAATTTCTTCAAAAAAGTTTTGATTTTGTCTTAGATATACATAATAGTACTACACACTTCTAGTGGAGCTGTGACCATATGCCTTAGGTTTTTTCGGAAATTTTGAGATTGTATAATATTTTGTAATATTTGAAAAATCATATATGTATGTGTAATCATTTGTCTAGTTTACTCTAAAACATCAGCAATTTTAGGTAACATTGTGGCAACTAAATGGAATAAATGTAAATGAAGAACTTAAAGTCTAACCCCACTTAAAGCATCAATGAATCAACATCGAATTAACTAAAGGGAAGAAATGTGGTGTATGTAGATGTTGATGTTTTTACGTGGCATTATTTAATTTTTACAAAATTCCATATTTCCACTGCTTGAGAGAGGACTGAAAAACTTTATTTTTTATTTTTTCTAGCCTCTTTACATATGACCACAACAGTTGGTATGTGTAATATTTGGCCCTCCACATACCTAAGCCTTGTGCAATTGTGCATTTACAAATAGTTTTGATATTTAAATTAGAACATTTACAGGACATCGCAGTTAGGAATTAAATTGAAGAAGAAATCGACATTCTGTGTAAGTCGTCCCCTCCTCTTTCTTAACGACATTGCGGAGAGGTTGAGGACTAGGTATTATTTTAATTAACAGTTCTCCTTGCTACGAGTAGGCTGTGAAATTCTATCTCATTACAGCGCGCATTAATATGTCATTTGAATCTAGAGTAGCTCGCACGGCTGAGCGGAAATGAACACAAGTAAAATTCGAGGCCATCATTAACATTGCCTGAGGAATCGCAAAATGGTCCAACTCAGACCAGATTGTTTTATTGTCACCCTCATGCGACCGTGGCCAACTTTTCTTGCATCCGTGTTTTTGGCCGATAATCTGATCGTCCAGTATTTATTATAAATAAGTACCAAAATTCAAACTTTAAAAATAATCATGTTCTTATAGAGTACAAAATACGTACACACTCATGCCTAAACGTTTTGAAGAGCTCATATGAGTAGTTAATATCCTACAAACTGCCACAAGAAGATACTTGAGATGTGCGAGTATATGTAAGATAAGATAAGAATAACAATACCAACTTATTGAAATAAGGAGTAGCACTAGAATTAAAGTGTGTGATAACTAAAAATCTGTGTATTGTTTCATTAGACAAATCCTTTATTCCAGCCAGCTTTTGATTTTAACTTAATAGCGTTGTGTAATGTCCTTACATGAACGGAAGTATTCGTAAACGCATAAAATCTTCTACATCACTACGTCACGGTTCGATAACTTTCGAGATTATTTGAATTTGTCTAGTGTTGAACCAGTAACTATTTCTAATTCTGAACACTTGTCACACAGATTGCGAACAATGCATCTGGTTCAATATAGTAGTTTCTGAGAAACCTTAAATTTCTTAAAAATATCACAATTGATCCAATCCAATTTTAAGTTAGTTCGAAATTATTTAGAAATTCTGTATGATATTCAAGAATTTTTCAGAACTTCAGAACTTTTCACGTTAACATATCTTTTTGATGTTTCTCCTCTCTATACGATTCATTATTGAACCGAAGAATAGTAATCCTCAGTGAGAATTTTTCCCCCCAAATTTTAGAAACATATGAAACATATTTTTTCTACGACCACTACTATAAGTAGGCCTTTTAGTACAAGCTTGTTAAAAGTTAAATCAGCTGTTTACTTTTAGCCCATGTGCTAAAAGTAAACAGCTGGTGTTGAATTTAGAATGTTAAACTGGAAGCGAGGTTATAAAATTATTCTAGTTACTTTTTTCGTTAAAGGTAAAGTGTTTTTAAATAATTAAAGCATTATGTAATGAATAAAGTAAAATGTGTAGTATTATAATTATTAACCTTTGATAACTAATTTCGACAGCTACCGGCTACAGAAACAGTCAGCTCTGCCGTCAAGGCCGTCTCTTTACTATGACATAATTTATAACTGTCATAAATGCAAACGTTTGTTAAATCGACATTTTTGGATTAATAACAGTAAATTGAAGGCCGTAGAAAAACTATTGTGTGCAAATTCGTGCTAAAAGCTTTTGGCTTTGTTTCATAATTTTCATGTCTCGTGCATAAACATTCACTTTTAGCCCTCGTTGCACAAATAGCTATTTTGCAATTATCATCTAGCGAGTGACCACTTGCAGAAGGATTCGCCATTAAGTAATAGGAATTTATGTACTTCTGTGCTCATGTTTTTAGTTAATTTAAATATTTTATTTGTTGAACATATAGATTAGAACTTTTAAAGCAATTTTAAACGATTGCTTATCTGACAGCATGCTGCACCACTGGTAAAACCTGCCTAAAATGTCCGGTTCTAGGTAAATTGCTCGAATGCAAATGCTCGAAAACGAATTGCTCGAAATCAGTTGCTCGAAAGTCAATTTGCTCGAATGTGACTTTGCTCGAATTGCAAGTTTCTCGAACAGCAATTTCTTGATTATCTGTTGCTTGAAAAAAATACAGTTGTGAAATAGCTTTAACTCAAATCAGTTAAGATCAAATATAAAAAAACACAAATTACAAATTATAATCTTTATTAATAAAAAATAGGTATAGGTATGTGATCAAGTTAAAAATTATAAAAACCAAATATTATATGTTTTTAATATTGTATGTTATGTGCCATTCCACGGACATAATCATATATATTTCTGTCATGTCCATAATTGTTCACTAATCTTAAAAGTCTCTGTGCACTATCGCGATATATTCTTCGACTTATGGTGTGTTGTTGACCGCTGGCATATTATTCTATCCGTAATTCGTTCCCTCTTTAATGCCGAAATAAATTTCCAGATGTTAAGACCACATAAATTTGAGCAAAACATTTTCGAGAAATTGTAGTTCGAGGAATTTGTATTTCGAGAAAAGTTACATTCGAGCAATTTGATTTTCGAGCAATTGATTTCGAGCAATTGATTTCGAGCAATTGCATTCGAGGAATTTTCCGGAGACGAAAATGTCCACCTAAATTAATTCACAAGCTTTTGAGATGCAACTAGGGAACCGAAGTGTATTACAAAACCTTACAAATGGCTCTTTACAACAAATTGGTTGATGAAGTTCTTTACTTTTAAGAAGTTTTTATTATGACATGGACATTCATATTTTTTGTTATTTCTCATAATTTTCAAGCTCTAATCTCCCTTTCATGGTTTTCATCTTAACGCGTTCAACAGCTGAGCCAGGGAAGCTCATCCAGCGCCATGTTATTGACAATAATTTTGTCTATTGATAGCATTTGTAAGCTGAAGACTATGTTCTACCTTTTAGTGATTGTTGCTTATAGAAGTGGGGAATCTAAGGTGTCATATTAGAAAAACCCTACTGCATTCAACTTTGCAATAGTGATATATTAATTTAAACAGTATAGGGTTTAAACCTGTAATACTATTTAATATTTTAAGTTACTTCTTCTGTTTTCCCAAACTATTTTCACTTTTAGCATTTAAAGAACTTGGGAAAAGGTTCATATTGGAAAGGTCGTACTGGACATTCAAGTTTTCCATAGTAATATTGTATGTCATTTCCTTTATTTTCTATAACTACTTTTATTTTCAGCATTGAAAGGCAATAATAAAGATCCGACTTTTAAGTCAGTACTGGTGTAGCGTATAGTATTTATGAAAATTTATAACTATTATTTTCACGTAGGGATGCTCCCAATGATTTTTTTATATTTGGACAAAAATGCCGAGACGAAATAATTCTCGATCTCATCTCGTCTCGTCTCGAGTATTCGAGGTCCGAGCGGATGGCCGGACAAGCAACATGCTGGAATCTCAAGCAGCCGGACTGGGTTCGATCCCCGTCGACTACACCGGGATTTTAAAAATTGTACGCTCTCCGGCTGCCACGTTAACTCTTAATAAGGGAACTCTCTCACTTTAAACGGGTAAGTTTAGCAACCTACCCGGCTGACGAGTGAATATAATAAGAGTATAATAAGAGAAAGAGGAAGGAATATTCGACATGAGATTAACTAAATTCTCGATCTCGACAGTTTTTCAGTAGTATTTTTAAAACCCATACCAAAACGAAGCAAGTACACTGCCATAAATATCATCAAAGGAAACCCAGAACTAGGGTTTCCTAGTCACGGGACCAAAAGTGTTTTCGGGACTTCTAATTTCAAGTCCCGATACTAGTCCCGAAGATCCCGAAAATGGTCCTGAAAGGGAAATAGTGTTCAGGTGAAATTTTCGAATGCAATTTCCAAAGAAAAACAAGTGTTTTAACAACTTAGTGCGACTTCCACTCTGATGATGCAAGCTGCAAGGTTTTGCGAAACGTTAGTGAATAAGGATGCACAAACAGCAAAACGGCCAAATCTGTCTAAGTATCCTCGTTCTCAAGATACTCAAACAACACGAGCCACCAAAGAGCATGGCCATCGCGCGGGTTTTTTTGCTCGACTTCACAAGGTGCAAGGCACATTAAGCCAGAGAATGCTGGTTGTTCATCTACAAATACTACGCGGTCTAAGCCGAAATTCTATGCTAAGGAGAATAATTCGAGTAACCGCGAAAACCTCAAACAGTACATAACTGTTTTAAGTTAAAGTATTTTTGTGCTGATAATTTGCGTTGGGACTCGTCTATAACTTCATTGCTTTCTTCTGGTATTAAAAATGGCTGTCGCTCTTCACCTTTTGCTTTTGTTTGAACTGCAAAGTGCTTGTGTAATCCTTTCGTCAAGCTGCCTCTGATTATGATAATTTTATACGAACAAACTTTACATTTCGCAAATTGTTATCGTCAATATATAAAATTGTTGCCATATTGACTTCAAATCGTTATTTTTTTAATGTAGAATGAAGGTAGGTTGCGAATCGGAATTCATTCTAATTCTAACGCTTTAGTAGACAAATAACGAACACATTAAAAACACAAAAATATTAATTATTTAGCTTCTTCCCCCATAATTTAAAAAGTCTACAAATTTAGTCACCTTACTGTTACTACGTACGCACACGACTACGCGTAAATTATATCTAAATCCAACAAAAAAAACAGACAAATACATAAATAGAAGAACATTTGTAAATGTGGCTGAAACAACACATCGGTTTAATTCTAACCTACCGGAAACAATACCACTCCTGCCTACGCAAAACGCAAATAATGCAGAATGTGCAAGAGGCATGAGTAATAGCCGGACGCTGGTGAATACCCGTCCTAATTCTCTGATATCGAGTATACGCACGCATTTTGATATGGTCCCGGGACTTCGCCTGAGCTGGCTGTGGTCCCGGGACTCGGTTTTTGTGGTAGAATCCCGGGACTGGAAACCCTACCCAGAACGTTAATACGTGGAGGAAGTAATTACTAGTATTTTGGGCGTTACGCAGTCACAATTGCCTCAATTCGCTATGCACATAATAGTATTCGAGAATCGAGATTCTCGAGTTTGAAATCGAAAATCGACGTTCGAGAATTTTCTAGATCGAGAATCGGTTTACTAGAATTTTGGAGATCGAGATTTAGATAGATAAAATCTAGTCTCGTCTCGTGGCAACTCTAGTTTCCAAAAATATTTCCCGGAACAATTAATTTGATCCACCATACCTGCAGCATGATCTACATCAGTAGATATAGTATCGACCAACATGTTTTTTGTCGGGAATAATTGAGGAATATGAAGTGATTTTAGAAACCAAGGGCATTAGAGAAACTTTTAAAGGAAATATTCAAGTAGAAATCTGCAGATAAAATGCTTCAATAAATTGCTGCGATTTTATCTTACAGGTACCTTGAGTATAATGGAGGCCATTTAACAATATTTCAGAATTAAATGCTCTATTGGGGTACATTATTAAGTTATCGTTCAAATTGTTAAAAAACTTTATAAATATGTATATTTAAAATAGTCTTACGTCGTCGCATTGCACTATTTCTACAAGTAAAAAGTATTAAATATATACAGGGTGTTTGTAGATCGCTAGACATCCCATAACTTCGTTATGAATAGAGATATAAAAAAAAACTTTATTATTTTCAATGCCATTAAACAACCGACAAATTTCTAAATGAATTTAAACCATGACCTCCCATAATAACGTAGTGATATACGATTGATTTTTTAAATGGTATAGTTTTAGATATTTGAAATCAGCCCGAAAAAATTAACAATCGAACAAGAAATGCAAAACAAATTTCACTTGGCTCTAAAAATTCCTCATGACCTAACTATCGCACCAAACGTACACTTGCGATCATTGAAAATGAACAGGGTTATGCATTTCAAATTGACTTAACCGACGTTTTTGCAATTGCGTGCAACGTTATTTTATTATTACGATGGGTAGAAAATTAGAACAGCACGATTCTACTTTAGAGACAAGAGGAATTCAGAAAACATAATCAACTACTGTAATATTGGTTGCATAGCCCTGTTCATTTTCAATGATTCTTTGTATACTACAACAATTTCAAAACTATGTTTTTCAAATGGAACAATATGAGTTTCATTAAACACTAAATTCGCTATTTCGTTTAAAAGTAGCTTTTAAAAAGGTCAAGAATACGTAAAACATAATTTAAAAATAATATGATTTCATTTTAAAAAACATGGTTTTCAATTGTTGTAGTACGTTTGGTACGATAGTTCGGCCATGAGGAATTTTTAGCGCCAATTAATCTGGAATTATTTAGGGATGGACCGATACCGATACTCAGTATCGGCATATCGGCCGAATTAGGGATATATCCGTATCGGTTATATCGGCCTTCCTTTTTGCCGATATATTGGTAAAAGTGAATTTCCTTTCAATATTTAATATTTTAATATTTATTATAAGAAATGAACAATATAATGTAAATAATCAGTGTGGATCTTATGAAAATTCAACAAACATAAGCGGGTTAGGGGATTCAATGAAGAACAGCCACATGACACCATAGCCAGCTTCCAAATCTTAAATTTCTTGAAGAAAACTGAATTAATTGAGTTAATTTAAAGAAAACCTAACATGAGATACGAAGACACAAAAGGGCTAATAGCCACAGAAGCTGATGCCCCTAACAACAACAAAAAATCAGTGTGGAGTATAAAATATAACTACTATCTAATATTGAAAATTCATTTTTTGTAAATTATTATGTAGTGTCAAAACAGTATGTTTTCTAAGTTTTTTACAAATATCTCGGAAAACCTTCAGTTTGGAGCTTATTGTATCCTATACACTTTTAAAGTACGTTAAATATCCAACAAAATTTGTTCTATACACTTTTTTTGCTGCGCCCAATAGTTTCGCAGATATGGAGGGGGTAAAATTTAGTTATTCAGTTATTCCGTCTTTTATGATGCTGAAGAGGGTTATATGAATGGACAGACTCGCGTTATGGTCACGTTTGACCAACCACTCTTCGCCAAGGCCCACGGAATGGTAGCCAGTGCCCCTACCGATAGTTCCTTGAAATCACTGATCATCCGGCTTGGCGGGTTCCACTTTCTCCTGCCTTTGACAGGATCAGTAGGCCACATAATGGCTGGAAGTGGTTTGGAAGAGGTGTGGAGACAAGTTTATGCCAAAAACAGCATCCCATGATGAATGGGAAAGCATATTCCAGAGTTATCTGTGACCTGTTCCTAACTCAAGAAGCCCTTATGACGGTTTTCATTGAGACAGAATCCAGACGTCCACAAAGAAGAGTTGAAGACACTATTCATCATTAATTTCGTGTAAAATGGGCCCTGATGAGATAGTGGGATCGGCTGCAGTCAAGAATTTAGTACGAACTGTGGAAGCGCAACTGAAGAATTCCAAGAAGAGTGGTAGAACACAAAAATTGTGGATCAAATGTATTGAAATGGTGAATCTTGTAAATATGTTCATAAAAGCAGAAAGAAGCGGGAATTTTTATTTCCATCTCCACTGCGTGCAGCAAATGCTGCTTTTCTTTCATGTCACAAGGCACCTCAACTACGCTAAAGCAACTCATTTGTACCTGCAGGATTGCCTGCAGCTTTTGAGCACTCTGACTGACGGTGAATTTGACAAATTTGTAACAAAAGGTCTCTCCACCATTTGTCGAAGCGACAAATTTTGGTGCGGAGTTTGGACCAATATGACCGTTGAACATGTGTTAATGAGAGCGATGAAAACAAAAGGTGGTTTGATCGGTTGCAGATGTATTACTGCATCAACGATCAGTACATGGGTGAAATCGATGTCTGCAAGCCCAAGGATTGTCGAAGCAATTGAGAGATTTGCATCTGTTGATTTCTCTTCCTCAGAGCAACGCGTAGAGTTACGTGATGCAAACCATAAGCGAAATGCTAAGCACATACAGCTTTTCATTTCTTGGTTTTAATCCTTTTTCAACACATCCTCAGCTGTCTTTCCTTTCCACAGGTATCTTGGCTGACTAGAAAACAAATTGTGATGATGCCCGTGATATTGGATTATCTGCAATACAAGAGATCAAAGGGATGAAATTCAGTGAAATCCGTTGGACAAGAAAATATACTGTCAAATCGTTAGCAGCCGTGAAAAAGTCTGTCAACATCCGAAATAACACCACTCACGTCAATCCCAAGCAGCTGCTTCACCGTATGGTTTGTGCTTTGAGGATGGCTGAACAGTTAAAAGAAATATTTGGCTATGAACTATGTACATATCCTCCCTCACTGTTCGATGAAAGTGGTTTGATGAGGAAAGACACCAAATCGTCTATGCTGAAAGTGTTACTTTGTGAAGGGACTGCTCCACCTAATAATGAGATGACCCAGGGGGTATTGTATGTTGTAGATGGATATCGTGTTGTTTGGCAACGTTCAAGATGATATGCCAACAATATTGGTGACTACGTTTTGTCCAATTACGGAAATGATGCCGTCGTGTTCGATGATTACAATGAACAGCTCAATACAAAAGATGAGGAACATCTGCGAAGGTCTCGCTCAGCTATCAACGTAGATGTGAAAGTAGAAGACCCATCCAAGTCATTTGTCATTTCTCTGTCTGCCTATGAGGATTTTATGAGTCACATACTTACTTTAAGATACGAAATTGTATACCTATTTCAGATGTAAGTAGGAACATGAATTTTAAACTTTTTTTTTTCTTATCAAAATCTTTGGGTTTTTTATTGAATCCATCTCCCCTCTGTGTAATAGTACACTTCAACAAAACAAAAGAAAACATAAAAAATTGCTGATTTCCAATAATTCGATAAGTTAAGCAACTTTTCTACTATTTCCGACGGAATAAGTAAATTTTACCCCCTCCATATCTCCGAAACTATTAGACGCAGCAAAAAAATGTAGAGGACCAATTTTGTTGGAAATTTAACGTACTTTAACAGTTTATAGGGTACAATAAGCTTTAAACTGAAGGATTTCCGAGATATTTGTAAAAAACTAACATACTGTTTTGACACTTCCCCCCACCCCCCTCCCAAACCCAACGCTCAGGTGGTGGAGACTTCTTACCGCATTTAGAGAAAAGGGTAATGAACAACTGAACAACTTGCAGTCAGATCTTAGTTTTTTGGATTCCCTGGTTTGGAGCAAATTTTACTGTTCTATTTTTGTTATTAACATTTGGAAATATTTGTGCTACTGCCAATTTATTCTTGCTGAAAATCTGTATTCATTACCTTGGTTATCGTGTGGAATTTAAGTGTGTAGTCGGATACTTAATAATTTCTAAAAAATGATTTAGTGCTTAAACCGTACTAAACTATGGTGGGAATTTTTTACAAGATGTTTCTCGTTCATTAATGCGATGCCACCAGATGGCGCCGACAACACACACATTAGGTTATGTCAAGGCGTCTATGGTTATGCAAAATATCTGAATTTTAATGCAGCCCGTTATCTCGAAAATACATGTAAAGAACATATTTTTTATTATCGGTCCCTGTTAAAATAACGGAGAGCATATGTTGACTAGTTGATACATCGGGGTTTTGAATTAAAAGGTTGGTTGACCCGCTGAGATAAATTCGCACTAATTAAGCGCCGTGATTTATGCACCGTCGCCGCATTTTTGTTGAAACTTCTTGCATCCGAACTGCTGCCCCAGATAACTGTTCATCACAGATAAGGGCACAGGAAACGTTAGTTGGAAATTAATTGGTCCCAAATTAGCAGCAATTTGCCGATTCGAATTCCGATATGAGAAGCTGCGTGGGAACAAGCGAGCGTCTTTCGATGCCGATTCCAGGCGTCTTCTGTTTCGCCGTCGTCTTTTGTTTGGGCGTCTCAGAAAGAAGCATTCTCGCAGTTGGCTCGTACAAATGCGGCTGCATGAGTTCGTGGGGTTTTTAAAAGCTGAGCATTCCGCGGACTGTTTCGTATTTCATGGACTTCACTTTCAGCGGAAAGATGTATGTGGCATGTGTAAGGACACGCGAATCCCGACTCGGTTATAAATTTCCACTTAAACCGTGCAGCTATTATTACTTTTATTAATAAAAGGTATTGGCATTGGCAGTCGGTTAAGAATAATGGCGAAATTATGCAGTACTCAAAAAAATATACGGCTAAGGTATTTGAAATTAATTTTTAAAAATGCATTAAGATGCTGGCTACAGTCCTGCTTTATGCCATATCGGGATCGCGAACCTGTTTTGTGCTTGTTTGACCAACATTTACAATTTACTTTTATGTCTTATTATCGCTATTATTATACTTACCTGTATTACTTTTAATAAATTAGTTTGGCTGGTGTTGGAATGTGCTGATTATCATTAAAAATTACTCTGAGCTGCAGAATCCCATTTATTAAATTGAGGAGGAAAAATAAATTGATAATTTATATTTTAATCGTTTAATTAGATTGGGTTGATTCTTTCGAATCTCAGTTTCTCCATGAAAATTGTTGTAAAATATAAAACGAACTAGCTTTAGAAATAAATATGTTTGATCTTTATAATATCTTGACAACTCACAACAGAATGCAGAATGAAAATTTGCTGTCACTTCACGCAAAACTACATAGTTCTGTATGTATTTTACTAACATAGTTTCTAAAAGTAAATGTAGCTTAAGAAATACGTTGTGGATATCAACAACACTTTAATATAATTTCCTTATAAACAAATCGATGCACATATACGTACGTAAATATAGTGCTCAATTAAAGTAACTAGTGTGCTAACAATAAAAAATCTCCGTTGTGAAGCTGTCAAGACAGAGCTCGGTAAACGACCACGTTAAGAATGCCTGGTATCTTACTTCCGATCTTGTTTATATTTACTTCGGTCCGATTGTGTCAGTTGCCCCCCTGACTCGTCTATTGGCTGGGTTTGAATCCCGTATAATCGAAAATACCGAGGGGCAAACCACCTAGCAAAAATTTGTACACCTAATGCCAAAATGGCATTAAAATGCCAATTAATGCATTTAATGCCAATGACAGGAATTAATGCTAAAAATGCCAAATAATGCCATTAATGCTGGTCAATGCCAATAAAATGCTACTTTTGTGACTGAATTCAGTGAGGATCCCAGGTGTTTCCCTTAAGCCTATACCAGGTGGCAATGAGACTAGGGCCATGCTTATATCTTCTTTATTTATGAATAGATTTGGATAAAATTTTATACCAAGATACTAGACATAATTTCTGATTGGCCGATAGATATAGTCAAAATGGCTGACTTCCGGTTTTACCGAAAATGATAATAACTTTGATTTTTTAAATGGAACACCCTGTATATTTTAAGTTTTTCTGAATCTACGAGTCAAGTTACATATAATAGTTATGTCAAATTTAAATTTAAAAAAAAATGATTTTTTTAATTTTCATTTTTTACCATAGAAGGTCTTGACGTGGTGAAATCTATTCTAATTGACTCTAGCAACTCTTAATAATAGCTATTTTATCAATAAGGTCAATAACAAACCTTTAATAAATAAATATAGTTTGCTAAACTCGTTTTTTAAGAAAAAGCCACTTTATTTAAATGGCACCTACTAAGGGCTATCTTGCCATTAGATAGAAGATTTAATTACCAATCTAACGATATGCATTATGCGTTACTTTATCTTTATCTGAAACTGAAAATTAATTAATCCATTATTTTTTTTAATATTTTTATGTAATAACTAATAATACCTAAGCAAATTTGGCAACACTGTTGTATGTAATTTGAGTCGTAGATTCAGAAAAACACAAAGTATACATTCCATTTAAAAAATCAAAGTTGGTATAACTTCCGGTAAAACCGGAAGTCAGCCATTTTGACTATATCTATTGGCCAATCAGAAATTATGTATAGTATCTTGGTATAAAATGTTATCCAAATCCATTCATAAATAAAGAAGATATAACAATGGCCCTAGTCTCATTGTCACCCGGTATATGTAGCTAGTGGAAAATCATTAACAAGGAGATTCACTAACATTAAAACTGGTCTAATATGACAATTGGGGGGTTTAAACTGACAACTGTAAGAGTAAGACAACTAAATTTAGTACTGTAAAACAGTCTATCGTTTTTTTCTTTAATTTATGAACCAAAAAGCTTTAAAAGCATGCTCTGTTGGCATTAACAGAACTATATCCATTTCAGCAACATGTTCCAAGACAAAAATATATTTAAAATACAAACAAATTGCAGAAAAATAGCATAAACTGTAAGTTTCACATGTTAGCAATGTCACGATCAAAATATGTCAAAACTGAGCTGGCTAACTATGTGGACTAAATTTAAGCCAGTACTAAGTCTTAGTGAATATCGATGTAATTTTTCAAGAATTTTAAAATAAAAATGTGTACAGTATTTTTCTTAAAAGTCAGTGTTGAAAAATATAGGTAAATTAAATTTTGAATTTTGCTTTTCTATACCAAGAATATATTATAAACAAAAACTGTATCCACATTAAACATTTTTATTCGCATTAATATTTGTACAATATAATATTAATAATAATAATAACATTACAGTAATGAAATGTCTTTATTTAAAACATGAATAAATTACTACAAAAACAATTGTATTTTGGGTGAAGGTATCCAACTACTGATTACGGTATCTAAGGATTCCTTTTTATTAAAAATAAACACAAAAATGGGTTCTTAAAAAAATAAACTTTGATTAAAAAATGTAAATAAAAGGATCAGAGCGAGGATCAGAGTAACTAATTGCTAGAAATAGCAGTGGCGGACGGAGAAATTTCAAAGTGCTATATCTCGCTTGTTAGTTACGGGACCCACACCAAATTTAGTGGCTTTAATAATGGGCCCACTTAAAATCGTTTCATTGAAGAAAAAAACGTTTTGGAAATTTTTATTTTTAAATTAGTTTTTACCTTGTTTTATTGGGAAAATTTTAATTTTAGGAAAAAAAAAGATTTACTAAAAAGTAGCAGTCATTTAAAATTTTTTAAAAACCCTAATTTTTTTCAAGATCCCAAATTTCTTTTTTGCAAATTTCAAAAACATTTTTTTTCTTCACCAAAACGCTTTCAGTGACCCCATTATTAAGGCCCCTACATTTGTTGTGAGTCCCGTCACTAACAACCGAGATATAGCCTTTTGAAATTTCTACGTCCGCCCCTGAGAAATAGCCAATCAGTTAGTTACTCTAATCCTTTTTTAAATCCCTATAACTCTTAATGATTTTGAGTTCATCGGCTCGCTTCAAATAGAATGGACAAGTTCCTGTTAGCTGAAAAGGGCCATAAAATATATATTTGTTGTCAACTTCGGCTACGTCGTCTGGCTTGGGCCATGTGTAATGATCTAAATTAAGTGTTAAAAATTTAATTACGCTCTTTTCAGTATTTGTTTCTATAACACGTCCTATGTACCACCGCAAATCATAAAACACGGCATAATATTCTTCTATGCCAATGTTAATCTTGTTATGTTCAGCGGGGTTTTCATCACGTTCTAAATCTGAAAACTCTTCGCTTAAGGTTTCATATTTTAATGAAAAATCGCCATCAGTATCAATTGTTTCGTCACCGGAAACATCAACCCAAGAATTATTTTTATCTGGTTTTTTTTTATTGCATTTGCATTAATTATTTTTTTTCTATAGCACATGTTAAAGTCAGCTTTTATCAACTCAACACAAAAGGTCAAGTTTTACTTTAACAGCAAGGGTAGATAAAGTAGCACGTTAACATCAAGGATAGATAATAGTATATTATGTATCAAGTTTTATAAACGTCATTTTAGTCACGAGTTTTATTAATCACGAGCGAAGCGCAGCAGAGCGAGTGTTTAATAAAAGAGTGACTAATAAGTTTATACAACGAGTTGCATACTATACTTTTTCTACGACCACAAATTTAGAGAATATAACATCATATTATTTCATTAAAATTTTGACATTTATTATATTAGGTTAAATTATACTTGACAAACGTCAAAGTGACGGTTGAAAACTAACTTGATTTTAGTTTTGTCTGTGGCTAATAAAGCAAATACTATTTGAACCTAACTTCACCCCATGACTAAAACATCGTTGCCAACTTCAGCTCATGACTAAGACGCTCTTTAGTCATAGGTTATGAAGGCATGATTAAAAGGTCACTTAGCGACGTGTATGTTAGTATGTTAAATGGCATTTTAGTTACAGGAGTAGAAAAAGTAATTTAATTTTCTAACTTTTGTTTAAATTAAATATGACAGCTTCGTATTATCGTAGCAACCTAATCTAGCTACTGACATTTTGAAATCTGATTGACTGTCATTATTTTCTTTTGAAATTGTTAAAGTTCTTGCTATAGAAAAAAATATTGTATTATACAGGACAATAAAGTTATTTCTATCCACTCTTGAATCATTACCTAACGTCTCGACTTCGTCTCGACGTTAAACAATTCACTCGTGGATAAAAATTAACTTTATCGTCTTGTATAATAAATTACTATTTTTGGTCTTGTTTTTTTAAAGGCTATCGGCCGGGGTTTTGTGGAATTACCAGTCATTCCTCTGACTCTTGTGTATTCTATCTGTTGATAAACGGCCAGTTTTACCACCGAAAAACCAACAGACTGCGGATTTTCTTACGACACGTTTTTGGTTGTCATTTAATACCACTTCGATATAAGGAGAGTCAGGAGAAACAGTTTTAGTTGTGGTGTAATCTTTAAGTTTTAAGTCAGCAAAAGAATTGAAAATGGAAAGATCATTTTGGACTTCTTGGTTTTCGGCTTCAATGTGGTTTTCTTGTAAAATTTCCTTTTCATAGTCTATCTGGGATGTTTCGCCATATTTTGTTATAGTTTTGTCAGCAATTTTAAAATGCATACTTGGGATTAACATATCAGTTGCTGCTTTCACTGGATCTTCTCATATCATTTCCAAATCTTGAGCTGAATTTATAGCGTCATTTCTGGCCGTTTCGATTAGGAGACTTATTTGTGCAGTATCGGGTAGTATTATTTCTGTTTGGATAGAATATCCCATTTTGTTGTTTTCTTCTCGAGGAAAATGGTAGATTGTTCCTAGAAAAATGCCGGTAAATGCCAATTCAATGCCGATAATGCCAATCCAATGCCGATAATGCTAATACAATGCCGATTTTGCCATGAAAATGCCTTTAATGCCAATAAAATGCCATAATGCTAATTAATGCTGTCAATGCCAGTGATGTGTACACCAAATGCCAGTGGTGGTTGGCCCCTCGGAAAATACTAACTGCTAATGTGTCTCTGAGAAATTTGTATAAGCGAAGGAATTTATGGCCCCTTTGACTTGTCTGCCAGGGTGTTTAGGCCTTGGTCATTCATTTTTCTGGCTGCACCAATGGAGTCTGTGCGTCTTCGATCGTTGGTCTTTTCTAGGTAAATATCTAATGTGCAAGATGGGAATCCCTGCAGCGCGTTTTCGACGCCCCTGCGGTGTCAGAATGTTCCAAGATGCGTTGATTTATCGTACTTGCGTTGATTGCCTCTCTATGCGGATATTGTCAATCACTCGCGACCCTTTTCGTATTGCGTTTACAGAACTTGTCAATCACTCGTGCAGCTTGCCGATTTCCAAGCGAACCTGCTGCTAGTATAAGACGGTCAACTAATCTACCGGAAGTTTCCTCCGCAGGATGTATCCGTTCCATCGTTCAGCCTTTTTCGCAGAGTTGTTTATTACCGCTGCACGTGACAGTGTATGCTCGCTACAATGTCTTACGCTTACATAATATTAATTGTATTGAATAAATGTAACTATAGACACGGATTAATAAATAAGAAATTGAAGAATACCTTGTATAAGTTTCTTTGCTTAAATGTTGTAATAATAATACTTGCTATACCTGTAATTTATTTATTTTTCAATTTTAATTTTTCCCTGAAATCATTGAGGCCAATTCGAATTATTTGGACTCTTCCAGCATTACATCTTTTGCAGCTCAATTGAAAAATAATTGTCATAAGTTAGTAGCGTTGTTCCAGTACTTGATTTAGTTTGTTGTTTTGTGTTTGTTATGGGCAAGGTTTAGGCATATAAAGTACTAAAGTCGATAACCTAGTCCTATTCAAAATGCAAAATTCATGGGTGCGAGTTAATTAGTAACAATCCTGGTATTTCTGAACGCGTAAGACAGTCTTTATTACAGAGCGCAGAGGCATGAATTATGACTGGAGGTAAATATTTTCAGCATCTTATTTAAGTTTAATTTGTTTCATCTTTTCTTTAAATAAAATCGTTCATGTAAAAAATATGCATTTACCTGTTTCAACTTTGACGCCCTGTATCTTGAAAATAGGACTATTCCCCGGACGTATGTCTGTAGAAACTTCCGTTGTTTTGACAAGAGGAATTACCCAGAGTTCTGTACCATAATTAGGAAATATCCTGTACTTGGAATTGATTTTCTTTTCAATTTAGAATTTTTTGCATCATAATAAAAGAAGTAAGTAGTGAAGTACATACTTGATTTCACACACGCTGAACGGCGGAAATATTTTCCGAATTACTTCTTGATTTAACAGATCCGTTAAGGGGCCAAAATTCACAGCCTTGCTCGTTGTTGAGAAATTTCGTACTTCTATATTTAACAAGATACACTTAATTGTGATCTGTTAAAACTGCTTCTAAAAACAGAATCTTTAACTTTCATTCGGTAAGTTGCAGATACAGGAACACTCCTGCGATTTTGGCATTGCAATTAAGCATTATTAATTTTATATACAGGGTTATTCTAAAAAACATTAACACTGCACTATGCATCTCGCATTTTATTGATAAAAAATTATATGGGTGGTATTTATCGTCTTCATGTTAATTTGCATTCTAGATACAAGTGAATCAAAAATATTAACATTGACACTATTCTCAAATTATGTTAAAGAAGTTAAAAACCACAAGCCACGATTTTTATCAACTGTGGATCTGGAAGGGACTAATCTGCTTTGAAGTAGCTATAGTACTTGAGCTAGTTTGGAACACTGTACTTCAACCATGCAATTAATCAGCTTTTAGCGCTATACCATCTTACTGTATTTCAGATCCCAGAGGCTAAGTACTTCGTAACTACGCATGTAGAACGACATTAAAATATGGCAGAGGAGGACGTTTCTTAACTGTATCAGAATAAAGTCATATATTACAAGCCCATTTTTAATGTTCTCTCTGGCAGCGAAATTTGATGCTATTCTTTGCTGAATTTATGTTGATATGACCGTGTGTATGCGTCAAGATTTTGGAGATACTGTTGAGATTTTAAAATATATTTGAACTCTGATTGGACTTATTAAAATATTTTTATTTACGTATTATTATTAGTTAAATCAGTTTTTTATATTATTGATCTTCAGTTATACGGCGTGTAATAAATAACAAAATCGATAAGAAATTTCGATTAAAGTTGTAAGACAGGTACCGAAACTAAACGTAAGGTACTGAAATTATGTTATCTTGACCGGCTGCGCATAATATAGTTATACCGATGGGGCCAAAATTGTACAGTGAGAATAATGTAAGACTGTACGTGGCTGAATTATGCAGAATTAGACAGGACATTTACTTAACGTTAACATGGTGTTTGTAAACAAAATAATATCACAGTGACTATTGAAACTAATTGAAACTGGACTATTTCATTGTAATTTCAAAACCGACAATTGTTACTAGCATGGATAAGTTGATTAATGTCAAAATAAAGTTGTCAATGTATCGTCTTACATTATTCACATTGTATACATAGTTGAGTTACTGAATTAAGCTCAAATTCAGAATCATCATTTCCTTAATAAAAGAGCAGATTCTTTGGTTCATCTTACACTCCAATCTATTGAGGGGTACGTCACCAAAGAGTTATCAAATTTGAATTAGAAACAAAAAAAAATGTGAAAAACTTGTAATATCAAAATAATATTTTGGTTTTGCTCTATGCTCTATTTTTAAAAATTTTAGAGTTATTGTGATTGTTGTAATTTACACTTGTAACGATCAAAAATCATAATATTTTCAATACAATTTCCAAATTTTTAAAACCTTTCCAGTCCAGTCAAATGGTAGAAAATAGGGGAAAGTGTAGGTGGAGTTTTGATATTTGGTTCCTATATGTTTTTTGTGTCGTCGTACACGAATATCAGGTTTGCCAACAAACATTTTGACCGGAAACATGTTTTTTAAGCAAAAACGGTGTAAAAAACCGATTTTTTTTTAGTTTTTCTAAAATTACCCGAAAGTTATCCATTTTTCGTAAATGTTGAACCTATATGAAATAAAAGAAGATAAAATTTCCAACATTTTATGCACTTGAGGTTTTTTTCTCCGACCAATAGTTCAGCCGCGAGAGAACCGCGAAGTTATAGTCCAGTCTAATGGTAGAAAATAGGCGAAAGTTTTGGAGGAGTTTTGATATTTGGTTCCTATATGTTTTTTGGGTCGCTGTATACGAATATCAAGTTTGCTAACAACAATTTTGACCGGAAACACGTTTTTTAAGCAAAAATGATGTAAAAAAAAGAAAACACCGATTGTTTTAGTATTTCCAAAATTACTCGAAAACTATCCAATTTTGTAAATATTGAACCTACCTGAAATGAAAGTGGATAAAATTTCATACCTTTTATGTACTAGAGGTTTTTTTCTCAGATCAATCGTTCAGCCGCGAGAGCGCCGCGAAGTTAGATGTTAAAAGCAAAAAAAAGGGAATTATCCCAGTTTATTTCAAAATAACTCGAAAACTATAAATTTTTCATAAATAAAAAATTGTATATGAAATGAATCTTCATAAATGAAATGTTGGCAAACCTGATATTCGCGTACGGCGCCGGCGACCCAAAAAACATATAGGAACCAAATCTCTGAACTCCAAAACTTTCCCCTATTTTCTACCATTTGACTGGACTCTTTCGTGGCGCTCTCGCGGCTGAACGATAATCGGAGAAAAAACCTCACGTACAGGGTTATTCATTATAAATTACCCACCCCTTATCATCGTTATTATTGTCTATAAAAAAAAAGTTTTAAATAAAAGTTGTGTGGTTATGACTGAATTTTGTTTAAATGCTATCAAAAGTACAGTGGCGTACAGGTTTAAGGGGATACAAAAAAGTAATATATTTTTTTAAATGGAACACCCTGTATATTATTAAATTTTTGGAATGATCTTTTTCTCCTGATTTCAAAAATATATTATATGTTACCCCTATATTATACCGTTTTTGAGTTATTAACCGTCGAATATCTTAGTTAAAGTAGTTACTGTAAATATGGAAAAGTTAACATTATTAAAGTAAGCTATGAAAATGACAACTAATGTTTGATAAGTGACATTTATTTAATGAAATAATCAAAATGGTTTACAGTGAGGAAGAAAAAGTCCAAATATTTACTTGTTATACTATACAAAATAATAATAAATAATAATATTCGACGTTTAATAACTCAAAAACGGTATAAGGTAGGGGTAACATATGGTATATTTTTGAAATCAGGAAAGAAAGATCATTCCAAAAATTTAATAATATACAGGGTGTTCCATTTAAAAAAATATATTACTTTTTTGTATCCCCTTAATTATGCACGCCACTGTACTTTTGATAGCATTTTAACAAAATTCAGTTATAACCACATAACTTTTATTTAAAACTTTTTTTTCTATAGACAATAATAACGATGATAAGGGGTGGGTAATTTATAATGAATAACCCTGTACATAAAATGTAGGAAATTTTATCCTCTTTCATTTCATATAAATTCACCATTTACGAAATTGGATAGTTTCCGAGTAATTTTAGAAAAACAAAAAAATCTTGTTTTTTACATCATTTTTGCTTAAAAAACGTGTATCCGATCAAAATTCTTGTTGGAAAACCTGATATTCATTTACAGCGACCCAAGAAACTTATAGAAACCAAATATCAAAATTCCACCAAAACTTTCCCTATTTTCTACCGTTTGACTGTACTATAACTTCGCGGCGCTCGCGCTCTCGCGGCTGAACGATTGGTCGGGGGAAAAAAACCGTAAGTATATAAAATGTAGGAAAGGTTATCTTCTCTCATTTCATATAGGTTCAACATCTACGAAAAATGGATAGCTTTCGGGTAATTTAAAATCTTAGAATTTCATGCTCTGTCCAAATTCATCATAAACATTTAGGGTTTCCATTTAAAAAAAGTATCGCTAACGTCATAACTCAAAAACAAAAGACAACCTAAAAGTGACAATTACAGTAAAATATGTATTTTATAAAATAAAAATTGATGTGTTCGAGGATTTCTTTCAAAAACATTTGATAAAAGTACTATTTCGATAGTTCCAGACTTTACACTCGCACTGTATAACAGCAGTGAAATAACACGAACAACAAAATAGAATGCTTGAGTAAGAAAGAGATGACCATACGAAAAAATTATTTTAGTATGCATGTTTAGTTGACATATGTCATAATTAAATTCTCGTCAAGTCTACTCGAATATTTGCTACTATGTTTATCTCTTTCTTACTCACGCAATACGTGTTATTTTCTTGTTCATGTTATATCATTGCTGTTGTATACAATGAATTTATTTTAATGGTTAACATAGCAGTTTCGTTTCTATGCCAGCATTTAATCAGACATGTCACTTCCATAGTTACCAATGAAATCAATAGATTAGAGCGTTTATTTTACGAGTTAACATACGAATTTGAATTAGGTACTTGCTAATAAGAAACTTTAATTTTGTTACCGGAGTGTAGGTATGCAACTAAAAAGTAAATACGTAGGAACAACTTTTCTGTTGTATCTTTTCTTCAGTGGTATACATTAGGATAACTTTTAATTCTCTTTTTGACAAGTAATAATTCCTATGTTAACTAGTAAAATACACGCTCGAATCTATTGGTCTCATTTGTAACTATGGAAATGATCTGTATATGATTAAATGGTGGCATAGAAACGAAACGGCTATGTTAACTATTAAAATAAATTCCCTGTATATAAGCCGTTCACGATCTTTTTGGGTCAGGTGGGCTATGACCATCTAGTAATTTTGTTGGCAGTACCTCTGTTGCAACTAAACTCCCTCATGGAAATTGACAATTTTTGTGTTAGGTTAGGTTGTTTTCAGTTTAAGGTTATATTTTCTGAATAGGTACATTGTTGCCGGATATTCTCTAGTCTCCACATCGACTCGCTTTCTTTTAAATGTGGTCTGTCCTTCTTAAATTGGAAGTAGCATCGTTTAGTGGAAATTTTTTGTTGCAACAAAATTATTTTGGGCATTTTGACTTTTCCTTTGACGGAAATTAAAATTATTTTTACACATTTGATAAATCATTTATTTTCTTACGAATATTAAAATATTAAATCTGGCAATGTGGTGGCAAGAAAATGTCGAACAGACACTGACAGAAAAAAAAGTTGCATCCGCTACATCATCGAATCAGTTAGTCCAACATGAAAAGAAAAAATCATAGCCAACTCTGTCCCAAAAAGGTCGTGAACGGCTTATATGTATGTACCACTATTAAAAATTTCTCAAAATTGTTGTTCCGACGGAAAAGTTTAAGACATTTACTTAAATAGTAAGCAGATAATAGATTCCTACGATCAAGAATTACAAAACGTATTTTATTAAATAAAAATGTTTGCAGACGATATCCCACTCCGTATACACTTTATAAATTGCTCTTATCACATATTATTTTGCAGGCAGTAGTAGCGTTAAGCCCCATGGAAGTTTCAAATTTCAGTCTATCGAAACAGTTAAACAATATATGGAATAGTAAAATTAGTAAAAGTACACCTTTATCTATTAAGTACAAGAAAACATTTGTAAAAAACTCTTGATTTGCTCATACAAACAACTTGTAAATAAATCGTGTACACCCTGAGGCAGGACGGAAGTGTAAAACATAAGAAACGAATAAATGGAACAAGCTTGTGAATAGAATGTTCGATAACGGTTTGGCTAGAATATCCATATACCAACAACAAGAAGGAAACTAGTCGAAAAATCTTTAAAACGTTAGACTGTTGGGGATAGATCTGGCTATCATCACGTGAATCACTCTGAAGTGTAGTAAAGGTGGAAGACATTTTCATTCAAAAATTTAAATAGAAGAGCACTCTGTTATAATAAAGTACGAGATTTATACAGCGTGGAGCTCTGCTGGCAAAACCATTTAAATGATAATTTTATACCTAGTGGCAGGGTTCGCCGATATATATATATATCAGTTGATACATATTCGATATCCATTTTTATATATCACAATATTTATTTAATGAATATCGTGATAATGATAAGTACCTACATATGATTTTTATAATTTACGATTTTTATTTATTTTCTATAGGTATATAGACAGATTGAAAGATTACTAAAAATTCTTTTAAACTGCTTTGATTTGAACATGTACGTGTTTACTTATCAAAAAATAAAAATACTGCATAGTTACTTCAACTTGTTACCTTTTTGTTATAATAAAAATAAAATAATAAATATTCTAGTTCTGATATATGCATGTCGGATACATATCCAATCCTGCCTAGTGGAAATGCCCTGTATTTGTAGGTACGGTGGTACTGGTACTTATATTCAGTGAGACTGTGCAGTGTGCAGGCTACATCGTTTAAATAGAAGAACAATTTGCCTTTATATGTACCTAACGAGATTTATGCGCAGCGGGATTTCTACGGTGTGATATTTATACACCACGCAATTTATACGGCAAGTGATGCTGCTTCAAAGCAGCTTCATCCTAACCACTGGAGTGTCGAGTACCAGTTTATTACTCGTTTATTACATATTACAAAAACACTAGCCAAGAGGCAAAAAACCTACCAGTGTTTTGGACTAATAAATTATCCAAAAGGCCTTACGTGCTGTTACTCTAACTGGATTTGCGGTCGTAGGTTGTAGACCTATTTAAGTCCGCCCGAGTATCACTAAACTGACGTCCAACACTGGTCGAATTGATAAAGAGGCCATTATCTGCGTACAGATCGATGTAACATGTTCTTAGCATATCAAAATATTGATCTGCTGCCAAAGCACAGCGTCCGATTGTGACGGGCTCGTGTGGAGCTCTTATCAGGGACAAGCCCAATCAAGCAGTCGCGATTAAAACTTTGATCGACGATGCTGCTAATGATGCAACAACAACCTGCAGCGCTAAAAACGAGCTTGTTTACCGTACAACTGTGAATGTGCGTGGAGAGATTGCGAACGGTGCACCTGCGGCATTTTGCGCGAGAATTTGTGTCAGGGCAGACCGGTCGAAGATTTAAAATTAATCGGACATCGTTCAGCAATCCGCGATCACGCCGCAGCAGATAAGCTATCAATACCACGAGGAAGAGTGCAGCCGGAGAGGTGCAGCGGAATACCGTTCGGTGCAAACCGCAGGATGTCATGCATCATGTCCGTGTCACCAGGAAGCAAATAAAGAAGGCATGCCTACACGTGCCATGCATCATCACGCCGTTAGTTCTTGTTCCTCCACGCCCAAACTTCTTTCCAGCGCTGTTGATGGAGTGTGTGTGGTACCAGCGGTTCTCTGCAACTAATTGCCACATATTAGGGTTGAGAAATTGCCTTAAAACTCGAACAGCATGATTAAATGCCGTTTTTAGCAGGAAATATGAGCTGCGCTAAAACTTCATCAGCGGATACTGACGAGCAAATAACGACCATGAAGATCGCATATAGCGCAGATTTGACCAGTTAGTAGATATTATTATATGATCTTAAAGGGTAGCGGATCAGAATGACAATGCTATATGTTTGTTGGATCTATTGATCTGGAGTGGGATATATTTTAAAGCTCTTAATACTAGGTGCTCTTGATATAGTGTGTATGATACGAGTGGTTCCCTACAACTCATTTCCACATATTATTAAGGTCAGAAATTAGGTACCTTAATAACTCGAACAACATGATTAAATGCCGTTTTTAGCAGGAAATAATAACAACCATGAAGATCGAATATAGCGCAAATGAGTTGGTAGAAGATATTATTAGACTATATGATCTTGAAGAGTTGCAGAGCAATATACCAATGCTAAAGTTGGGTCATTTGATCTGGAGTTTGTTATATGTTAAAGTTGTTAAGAGTAGGTGCTCTTAATAAAATGTGTGTGATACGAACGGTTTTGTACAACTCCTTTTCACATATTTGGGTTGAAAAAAATTTAAAAACTAGTATAGAATGATATGGCAAAAACGTACCCAGAGTTTTCAAAATTTCGCATTTCTAGCACTGCCCATGTCAGCAACAGTTAACTGGAAAACCATTTTTTAACTTGTTATTATTAAGTGAGAAGCAAGAAAATGGAGATATATTTTAGGAGGACGAGATATATATCATTCGACTCAGCTTGAAGAGTAGATTCCAAAAATATATAGAAACCGGAAATCGGATTTCTTTTCCGAGGTCGACTTCCGGTCAATTTTTTATTATTAACTGAGAAGCAAGAAAATGGAGATATATTTTAGGAGGACGAGATATATATCATTCGACTCAGCTTGAAGAGTAGATTCCAAAAATATATAGAAACCGGAAATCGGATTTCTTTTCCGAGGTCGACTTCCGGTCAATTTTTTTATTATTAACTGAGAAGCAAGAAAATGGTAATATATTTTAGGAGGACGAGATATATATCATTTGACTCAGCTTGAAGAGTAGATTCCAAAAATATATAGAAACCGGAAATCGGATTTCTTTTCCGAGGTCGACTTCCGGTCAATTTTTTTTTCATCTCGTGTTAAATTCTTAATGTCCAATTATTGGCTCCCCTAATTATTTTAGAGCTAAACTGTAAATACATTTTTTGTAGAGAAAAAAATACTGCATCTATTCATACTGCTGCTAACCATTTTTCATTTTCCATAACCGAAGGAATGCAAAAAATAAAAAGTTTTTTATTATTAACTGAGAAGCAAGAAAATGGTAATATATTTTAGGAAGACGAGATATATATCATTCGACTCAGCTTGAAGAGTAGATTCCAAAAATATGTAGAAACCGGAAATCGGATTTCTTTTCCGAGGTCGACTTCCGGTCAATTTTTTTTCATCTCGTGTTAAATTCTTAATGTCCAATTATTGGCTCCCCTAATTATTTTAGAGCTAAAGTGTAAATACATTTTTTGTAGAGAAAAAAATACTGCATCTATTCATACTGTTGCTAACCATTTTTCATTTTCCATAACCGAAGGAATGCAAAAAATAAAACTAGCATCTTAACCTCACTTCACTTTTAGCACATGTGCTAAAAGTAGTCACTTTTAGTGAAAAAAGCTAGCGCTAAAAGGCCTACTTTTAGTGGTGGTTGTAGATAAAATAATTTACCACAAAATCCAGATAAATATTTGATCACGTAAGAGAGCTATCAGCTTTTTCCCTTAAGTGGTCGATATTCGACTACTTTCCCGTACGCATCAATATGGTGTCTAATGCAAATCCTCTATGGTCGGTCTTGAAAGTCTCCACTTAGTGGTATCCATGTATCTACAGAGAAGCTATAATAACTTTATTTGTGTAGTCATACAGTCTACAGATGGAAGCTATTATAGCTCTTTATAATATAGTATATTAAACATTAAGGGAAGTAAGGTAGCTTCGAAAAGAAGTGGCAATATTCTTCAAGAACGAAAGCCTTTATATATATTCTATATAAGGTATAGTTACCAGTCTAGGACGTTTTTGCGTCCGAGCGACAACGAGGGCTAGCAATAAAGTCCAAGACTGGTTAATTACTTACTTCCCGAATTGTTTATAACATTTTATGACTAGAACATAAAGTTTACAAATATGTGGACAACAAACAAATGTTTTAGTTTCAGTTGCTACTTGGCGGTAAATAACTTCTTTTTTAACTTGTAAACATACATATTCACCTTACGTGTACAGTCCTTAATTAAAAAGTCCTTTGTCATGCATAAAAAAAATTACATTCCAATATTGAAACCAGAAAATGATTCAAATACTCCATCAAAATATACGCTTCTCTTGGAGAGAATGGTTGACAGTCACAAATATTGTTGGGCCAAATGGGTGATACGAAAATGAGATCTACAAAGGCTAACCTAGTATACCTGAACAATACTATTCAAAACAGGTTTTTGCACATAGGGAACATCTGCTGATAGCCTTTTTTTTGTATCTGGGAAAGGTCTATGATACAACCTGACGCTTCGAGATTTTGGAGGGTTAGGAACGTAAAGGTAGTCCAACTTTTGATATTAGATTGTTTTAAAATCTAACTTTTGATTGGCCCTTGGAAACGAGATATCTTCAAAACCTCTTCATTAAAATTGAGTCACCTGTAAACGGGCAAGCCTAGTTGTCTTTTCCGTAAACAGGTAAACAGGTTTTTTCGTCAGATCCTCTCGTTCAGTACGTTCAATAAATCGATTACATTTATATGGGTTTCTAGTCACACGGGTATTACAAGAAATCATTTAACTGAGTTTTAAAAAACGTTATACCTATTTAACATGTAGACACAACAAGATAATTAAGTTTTGGTTAAAAACAAACACAAATAAGAGGTATAAACATCAACCTTGTCCCGTAGCCCGCTAAATCTCCACATTTTTCGTGCATTGAACATGTCTGGGACATGATGGGACGGAAGATGCCTACTTTACCAGAACCTCTAGGAAGAGTGCAGAACTACATCTCCAAGTTACCTGGCATGATTTGTCTCAAGACTCACTGGATGAGCTTATTCGTAGTAACTGAATGTGTGGGATGCCGAGGTGGTGCAACAGGTTGTTAAAATGTATAACTCGCATTTGTGTTTTTGTTTAACAAAACTTAATCAATTGTTTTGTTTGATTGCCTAACAATACGTATATTAAAAAAACAAAGTACCTGCATTTTAAATGGGTGTAACTTTTTTGTGAGAAGTAAGTACAGTTGAGTTGGTTCAGCTCTCCAGGGTAGAGCCTCGGAAAATTTAAACGAAATAGATTTTCATATCATTTAGCCTCTAGATATAAAGCTACAAATTAGGAAACACAATAGAAACATTGCAAGCAGAATGGAGAGCTACCGAAACACAGTTGCAATTAAGTAAACAATCTGTAAAAATTTCGTTGTTATTCGCTGAAGAAAACAGATATGTAAGAACAAGTCGTAATAACGATTCTACAAATCGGTCATGCACATCTAATATAAAGTCTTATGAGCGAAAATCTATAAAATATGTTTTGTAATCATTGCTGTAAGACATCTGCTTCAAATATGTTGATAAGTGAAATATAAAAACTTGTTATATTAGTTCGGTTAGTTGTAAAATTAAAGTGTTAGATACAAAGAACAACAAATGACCATAGCACTCGAAGCCCCTGTTCCTAAATAAGCAACGTTGACTATAGTTTTAACTAAAATTGTCAAAAAGCAAGTACACGTAAATTGCAATATCTAATGATCGCGGCAACTAGATTATGCTTCATCTTCCTTTGATGATTTGTTAAACTACTAGCTGTTTCGTTCTAATCGATGATTATGAGATATCACCCTTTGAAAATTGTGATGTACTTACAGCAAATTGCTATAGAACCCTTCCTTTGTTTAATTTTCCTGAAGTTAATTCAGTTTTCATTTTTTTACTTCGGCACAACCTAACGAAGTATTACTGTCGAGCTCGACCATTTTGACTAATTTGCAATTTTGCTGCAACCAAAAATTACATGAAAGGTTTCATGAAACTCTATAACTTCTGTAAATATAGAAACTGCTTTAGCGTTAAAGTAAAAGTCGTAGAATTAAGTTTAGTGTCCCGGAGGATGGGTGTAAACATTGTAAAGGGTCTTTCATTAAGAGCGATAGGTTTTTAATTTTAAATAACAGAACAACGGTTTGACATATCAATTTAGTTTTTGCTTTATTTTGAAGCTTGGACAATGCAGTTATGTTTGGAACAAGATATCATTCAAATGTCCACCACGACTTTGTGTACACTGACGCATTCGATCGCTCCAATTTTTGATCACCTTGTCCAACATTTGCGGCTGTATGTCGGCGATAGCTTGACGAATGTTGGCTTCCAAATGATCCAAAGTCTGTGGATTGTCAGCATAGACTTGTGCTTTGACGTAGCCCCAAAGAAAATAATCTAGCGGTGTCAAATCACATGACCGCGGCGGCCAATTCACAAATCCTCGTCGTGAGATGATCCAATCGCCAAACTTATCCCTCAGCAAATCGAGTGTAGCATTAGCTGTATGGCACGTAGCGCCGTCTTGTTGGAACCACATCTTTTCAATATCTATGTTCTCAAGTTCTGGTCACAGAAATTCTAGTAACATGGCTCTATAGCGGTCGCCATTAACGGTTACCGCTCTTCCCTCCTCATTTCGGAAGAAATAGGGTCCGATGACGCCACTATGCCATAAACCGCACCAGACAGTGAGTTTTTCAGGATGCAACGTCATTTCATGTAACTCTTGTGGGTTGTTCACGCACAAATAACGGCAATTTTGCTTATTAACAAAGCCATTCAACCAAAATTCGCCTCGTCTGAGAAGATGATTTTTTGGCAGAAATCAGGATCATCTTCCGAGTGCTCAACGGCCCAATCAGCAAACTGCCGACGCAATCTGTGGTCGTTTGGCTTCAGCTCTTGAGTCAATACGACTTTGTACGGATGTAGGCTCAAATCTTTTCGCAAAATTCTTCAAGTCGACGTCTGAGAAAGCCCCAAATCGACAAATTTGGCTCATCGGCAATACTGGCAGCTGCAGCTGCGATATTGATCTCATTTCGTGCTTTTCGTCGTCTTCTTATTGGCTTATTGTCCTTTTAAAGTGAACTCACGCTCCAACTTTTCCACAGTGCAGCGTATAACCTGCGCGTTGAGGACCCACAATTGAGCTCGAACTTTGGTAATATTTTTTAATAATTTCTAAACGGTCGGGAAGTGTCAAACGCTGCATGATGAAACTGCAAACTATACTGAATATTTTGACACTTGGAAGTAAAAACAAAATATATCATGAATCGAGGAATCTAGATTGAAAAAACTATCACCCTTATTGAAAGACCCTTTATTTCGAGAACGACATAATCTCTCAAGATGATTTCTACGCCAGTTTCTGTGGAATATTAATACAAATAACTGAACAGCTCGTGGACTGGATCTGGAACGCTTCTTTGTATGTCTTTGTCGATTGATATTCTCTTTACCAATAATAAACGTTAAGCAGTAACATAATACGCTGATATAAATAGTATGATCTAGTGCAGTGGTTCCCAAACTGTTTTGGGCCAAAGACCCCTTTCCCAAAAATAGTTGATACCATAGATCCCCCACTGTAACTCGTTTTTTTACGTGCTTATAGCACGTTTGACAATCACTGGTTTTCCATAATTTGTTAAGAACTGATTTTTTGGAGTGGATGCTATTTGTAAACGAGGGTAAATTAAGTGACACTTTTCCAATCGCATTGAACAAAGCAAGTTCGGGCGTGCAAAAAAGTTGTTTCAACATGCATTCGTCTGTACATGTCCAAACTCGTGTACCAGCAGCGTGTTGAGACGAACCTAGCTAGTTACAATTTAATCTACTTAAAATTAATTTTGTGAAGTGTTAATTAGTACTTATATACTTTACCATTAAGTTAACATACGATAAGTTGATATTGAAAGATTTAAATAACGGCCGGTTTGGGGGTCGATTTTCAAATGCCGTCGCCCCCCATTTTTATGCACTGAATTTATTGACCCCTGAGAAATCGATGTCGACCCCAAGGGGTCGATATCGACCACTTTGGGAATCACTGATCTAGTGGAATGCATACTTGACTACCGAGCCAGAGGTCACGAGTTCGAATCTTGGTTCTGAAAAGGTTTTTATAAATTATCGAAAGATGCAGATGCAAATTTCCATCCTGTCTCGCCTTTATATCTGAACTAACGGTAGGTATTGATAAATCGTTGACTCGATTTGATACCTCTTTCCGCCGGCTAGGCTTCGCAATAATTAGTACCCGTCTCTTGAGAATCCGCTTTAGACGAAATCGTCGCACATATAGCGCGATCATATACTATATAACACAAGATGATAACGACCATACCACACTTAAAGCACCGTTTTAACGGATTACGAAGACTAAATTAATATGTTTTAAGGAACTGGCGTCCCAAAGATCGCGTGGCGAAAACCACTCGATCCCAACACTGCCGAAGTATCGATAATGAACTTGCACCTTGTCATTTTCTTAATTTGATTACTTCAAATCGGAAATAGTGGATTTCTGCTATATATTTGCATACCTAATTAATATTGTAATTTCAAATTAGGTATAATTATTTGAATAAATTTAAAGTCTAAAAGTAAAAATGGGAAAGATATACAATGTAAGGAAAAATAGTAGAGACTTTCAGGCGTACAGCGAGTGCATCAACGTCTAGTCCTATAAATATAGAAATCATGTAGAATAACATTAAATGAGCAATTAGATAAGAATAATTGCGAAATGAGGCAGCACTTAGATAAGATCTTTCACATTAGTTAAAAATTAGGGCTTAACTATTTGATTTTATAATAAGTAAAATCGTTAATAGCTCTGAGTGCCTGTGATAGGAATCTAAAATTCTGAATTCCTAATTAGATAACATCATCCATTCGTCACATGATTCCGCAAATGTGTTGAAATACTATTTAATACATAATACTTTCAATTACTCTCTTACTTTTAACCTGTAAACATAAAATAATGTTTTGAATTTAACCATGTAATTCCACAGAGTTGTAAAAACTGCAATCTTCCAAAATGTTTAAACTTTAATAAATTAATATATCCGTTTCAATTTCTACTTTTAAATGCTACTGTGAAATTTCTAAATGTAGTTTGCATAACAATGACTGGCCCACCCTCTAACCAGCTGGAACGTCACAAATTCAAACCATTGACAATTGCGCTGCTAAATTTCAAAACGGGGCATTGTCTTTCACGTTTCATCAGCTGGAATTTCCTGTACAACAAAATTAAATGTTTTCGAAGTCTTTCAGACTATTTCAGTAACGGCTCGAGAATACCACAATGACGAAATGACGTGGGACATCCTGCCTAGAGCGCGATTAATAAAAGCTTCTAAGAACAATTACGGCAGCGATAGTTATAACATTTAGCAATCTGACCAACTTCCGCGAAAATTCGCAATTCCAATTATATTCGAGTAGCTCGCCCAGGAATTTCTTACAGCTTGTTAAAACGAAACCTTTTGCAAATCATTTAAACAAATATAAAACGGGCGTGTAGTGACATTTTTTAATTAGCTGTAGACAAACCAGGTTGTAAGTTTTCAAAGAGAAAATTCTCCAAACACATTGCCGAAGCCACCTGCGACTCAAATTGTGATTGAAAGGTTAATGATTGATACTGACGAGGCGCTAATACACAAAGCTTTTAGGAAGTTACTGGCTTATATTTATCCTCGACATTCGCTTGTCGGTAATAATGTTTGGTGAAAAATGTGTGGCATTGAACGCACCGCGGTGTAATGTTAGTCATGTAGAATTATTATAATGAGTTGCGAAACAAAGTTTTTGCGCGAATTCCGGAGTTACAAGAATTGCTTTTTAACTTTTGAATAGAATTATATACATTACATCGTCATCGAAAATAAAATGTCCATTCTAATATCTTTGACTGAAGGATATTGGGATATTACTTTTTTAAACAGTAAAATTAATTTATTATAATTCATATGTCCACGCCAACGTGGCAATGCCAACTTAAAGCGAATTAGATATTTCGACAGCTGTTTTTTTTTGTAAACTGAATTAATGTATTTCAGATAAGTTCTTAAATGTAAAACTAACAGATTAAAATTATCTGATACAAACCTACTATTATTTCGAGTTTTATAGGTATACATATTATATGAAACTAGTGAATTACCCGAGCTACGCTTCGGTGGGAAAGGGTGTTACATGTCACAATCAAAAACACATACAACTTTACGAATTATACATACAAAAATTTTGATAGATGAACATTGAAATTACACGATTTAGTAATTGTTCTATTAAATTTTACATCAAAATCGGCGCTGAAGAGTTCATTGTGAACGTACCACATCAGCTGTTTCAATCGATCGTAATTTAATTTTACTTGAATTTTTCGTACTTTTTTTGAAAATAAAAACCGGCCTACGATTTAAGTCGAAAAGTTAGCAACATTTTAAGCTATCATACAATTGAATCGGTTCGGAGAAGATAGCGAACAAAGAAAGAGACCACAGATTTTATGGTATATGATAGTAAAATTTCTGATATGCACAAAAATTGAGTTATATTACCCAGAGCCGGATTAAGGATATGTGAGGCCCGGGGCTAAACTTTTTTAGAGGCCCGGGGCTAATTATTTTTATATGTCCCATTCTTCAAGTTAGGGACATATTCTACAAATATGCTTTATTATTTTATTAAATTAATATTAGAAATCGCACTAGATTATAACCTTCAAATATTTGTAGGCCCCCGAAATTCGGAGGCCCTTGGCTGCAGCCCCCTTAGCCCCCCCCCCCTAATCCGGCTCTGATATTACCACATATTGTAAGCATATGTCCACCAAAAATTAAAATGTTACAAAACGAAAATTGGACCTGACAAATACTGCTCTTCCTTCTTCCTTTAAGGACTGTGATCGAAGATGCTGCTGCTTTAGCTCGGGTGAGATGCCAAGGAAGAAGTTGTTGCCTACGTTTCATATTGTCGAGATAATTCCCACTTTTAAATGTTTAAGAAATTGCAAAACTTGTTTCTAAATTGTTACAGTTTCTAAAAGAAACGCCTTTAATTAATCGAACTGTAAATGCAGCAACAGCAGAATTAAATATTTACATACAACTTTTATGTATTTCTAATCAGTTTGGCATTTAACTTGGATAGTATGGGAAACCCAGGTGATATGTCTCGTCAACTTGCGGTATAATATTTCCAAATGTTATGACTTATGAGAAGCAGGCAATTATTGTACACAAAAAATTATAATTTAGCAAATAATCTATCAACAATAAATTTGCAGTTGTTTCAAAACAACTACAAAACCGTGAAAACATTTATTGCACATTGATAAAAATGTGTACGTACTTCATAAATATTCGTAATTAAACCAGTAGGCCATGAAATAAATAAGCCACACAAAGGCACGACAAAAAATAATTTATGTTTCAACATAAATCATTAAATGTCACGCTTACACGATGCAAGCATAAAATAAATGATAAATTAACAGTAGCGAAAAGTAATTAATAATAATTGGCTAAATTTTATACCCGGCTTTAGTGCACTTTGTCTTTCCATGTAGTTCTTTATGGATAATTATCGATTGCCATAAATAACCAGGAAAATAAAATCGTAAAAATTGCGACGTTAGCCTAAAGGATCTTTGTTAGCAGAACCTCATAAATGCAGAATGTGAATTTGCGAATTGATTACTAGACAAGGACAAAAATAAAGGTATCTATTTCAAATTTGGAGTCAAATTCGATTTATACTTGTTTTGAAATTGCTCGGATTTTAAAATATCCAAATATTTATATGGGGAACATGCTGAAAAGAAATATCTATATTGTATTAAAATTAATTTATTGCAGAATTTTGCAGACAAGAAAATAAATGTAGCTCGTACAGTCTCAAGCGTATATAGAGCCAATACATAACCCATGGTCCTTTATCTGGAGCACAATCTTGACATTAAAATTCAGGGCCGCCCAGCATTTTTCTCAACTTAATTATGCAGTTAAATAGTAATACAGTAGTTATTATGCCGCTAATAAAAATTTGGGTGCGTTACTATTAAACTGGCGATTTGACAAGCCATTGAAATATTTTCGTAAATTGTCTAGTGTTTGAGTTGTACCCTCACGTCATTGAGCGTATGGTTTTGAACTCGATTATGTATTTATTTGCTTTTTTCTGTGTGCCAATGATCTCAATTTTAGTGCCGATTTAATCTCTTCAACTTTTACGTGGTCCACATTGCCACCAGCCTTAATTGTTGTCACACCGCTAATTTGCTTAATTAGCAAACCTTTAACTAGATCTTACAAATCGAGATTGGAGATACAGATCGCGTGGGAATTTCGAAATTTCCTCAAAGTGGAACTGCTTCATTCAACGTTATTGTAACTGCTATGTACAAGATGGTTTTCTTTTTCAGTGCTCACAAATATTTCAGAAATTATAGCAGATGGAGCAACTGTTACATAAGGAAAAAGTGAAGAGGAAAAAGCTTTAGATAATTACTTAATAAGATTACTTCATAGAATTACTTAGTTAGCTTGCCAGTGTCGTACCATGACATTTTTTAAATGGAAATCAGGGTTGCCCACGACACTGTTAAAACGAGCTATTTTTTATTTGCATAGAGGCACGTAAGGTTTATTGGCAGTATTTCTACAAATAAAGAAGTTGCAAAGAACAAGAATAATCCCTTCTAGATTACCTATTTGATATACATAATACTAGCCAGCGTGAAGACAAAAGTCGAAATCTATTTGCAATTGCCACTTGTTTCTTATACCTATGTACTTCTATTGTTTTTTCATCAAGTACTTAATTGTCCTAAAAGCGACGAAACCTTTTAGCAACCTGTATTTACATAAATTAAATGAGGTTGCAGTCAACTATAGAATATCTACGTAAAAACTGCAACTACAACTGTATCGTAACTCGAACATGGTAAACTAAATAGAGTTCGATAGAGAGATGTCGTTAGGTATACAATTTATAAAACCTTTCTGCTCGCCATTTTGAGTCAAATAATAAAGGAGTTACATCTAGTACTATAAATTTAACCACATAGCGATCTCATCAAACTGAACGACTTTTTCGTTTATATTTTGTTTGAAAATGCCTCCAAAACTGAATTAAAATTCAAAATAGTTTTACTCTATGGAATAACATTTTAATTTAATGATAGTGGCACAAGACACAAAATATTTCTTTGAAATGCAAACCAACAAAACTGCATACGTACTGAGGAAAGTTTTAGTTAACATCTGGTCACTAACGTACCTTATTAATTGAGGTAGGTAAGTTATTGACCGCATGCATGCTTTGTGTTAACTGATAATCGTATTACTACACACGTTTTACTTATGACAAAAAGTGTTTAATGGTTGCATACTCTTTTCTGTCATTTTAACTTTTAACTTTTTGCTCATTCAACGGCTCGTCAAATGTAGGGGGATAAAATGATTGAAAAAAACGATAAATAGAGAAGTTGTTCAGTTTGGGCTTTTATCACTGATTATTTCCTTCATATCCATAATAATGCGTAATCACCATGGTTTCTGTCAGTTTAATAATGACTAAAATTCAAACGCCAAAATTTAACCGCGGTTAAATTTATGTCAAAATTTAATCGCTTGTGTATAATTTTAACATGATTATTAAAGGTGCTCCACCAACTGAATTTTATCTATTTATTCAGGAAATAATCACGCCGAACATCCCGCGTGCATGTAAACTAGCCTGAATAAATTTTGACGATTTTCTGTCAGAATTTTTTGCTCTGAAGAAATATATCTCGTAAATTTTCCGCTTCTTGTTGAGCGGCAAATTTACTTGACAAATTTCTTAGCAAAACATTCTGACAGAAAACGTCAAAATTTAATCAGCTATTTTAATGCACTTGGGATATTACTGTTGATTAAACCATTACGTTGACTTCCATAATACTTTATATGGTACGCCATTGGCTTGATATAAAAAAGTAATTAATTAATTGGGCAGCAGTTTAATTATGCGGTAATCAAATGAAATCGGCAAAATATTTTTTTGAGCAGCTTCATATGTTACTATCGTTAATTTAATTGCTCCGACATTAAAATATGGCCAACGTTTAAATCATAGCCATATAAAAAGCGTTGGTAAATCACTCTGGTAAAACCCTACTCCTTCCCTATTTAATCGCCCTGAGATATTTTTATGTGGTTATATACCGAATTTCAAAGAAATCATTGCCATAAGATAGAATGCTTTTGCCAGTAAAAATACATACCAAGATTATTTCGACTGCATTTTACAAGGAAAACCATTCTCTTAGCCCTACTGATAATTCATCTCACACCAAGACCAGTTGTATCATTCTTGTGATCCTACATGATTTTTTTCTAAAATTTACAAACAATGGCCTTTTGTTGGTAGAACTGTACCATATGGCGAATGGATGTCAGATATAAACGTTACAGACCTACATAGATAGAGCCAAGTTTTGCTTAGCAACTACGTCGCTTGCTATCATCAACAGTCGGTGAAATCGCAATTAGATTTTCTAACCAAATAAAGATTATTGGTTTGTCATTAGACAGGTGCAGCGAATTTTGCCCAGTCATTCAGAGATGGAATCGCACTTGCTTGACCCACATTCGAAGAAAAGAAATTTAAAAGCCGCAATTATTTTTGTTTGAGCGATGCAAGTGTAATAATCTTAATAATGGGGAAAGGTAATGGAAGAGCGTATAGTTTTATAGGATTGTCGTTAATAGCAGCAGTTGTTTTATTGCTATTAATAATAGTATAGTTGACATTGCAAAGCATATGATACGATGCTAGATTTTTTAAACTGGTTTTATAATTTCCGCTAATAATGGATTAACAATCCATAATTTTTAAGTATAAACCCTCTAAAACACAAGTCAAATTAGTGATGTATTTACCAAATTGCAACTGTAAGATATATTTATTAAACTAAAACTCTTTATATAGATATTACCACAAGAGTTATACAAGATTATTGAAACCTGAAAATTCTGTTTCGTTTGTCCACATTTTAAATGCATAATAACGACTACTCAAATTCTATATATTTATATCTCAACCCATGGAGATAATTAGAGCCGGAAGTACATATTTACATTACAAAAATGAGGTTACATGCCTACACATCTTTCAGAATTAAAGCCGAAGGTTAAAGCAGGGAAACTCGTAAACATCTCGTAAAAAAACTTCAGGCCATGACAAATCAAACAATTGCCCCAAAAGCCTAACAACGTAATAACATTCCACAATAAAGTAATTGCAGCTTCAATTGAGATCATGTGTGGTACATGTCAAGGTCGGTTCTCTAACAGTCTGAAACACAATAACCGGCAATTTAATAACAATGCAGACGATGCACTCGCCAATTTGTTTCGTCTTATTTTAACACACTGTTGGCCTGTTCTCTATTTTTGTACTTGTACATGGCTACCGCGAACATAGCTCATTGGAATTTTGCATGAGTCGTCGGCTAGCAATGCTCATTCGTTTACCTTCTGACACTTTTAGTAGTGCAAAAACTGCAGTTTGTAGAAATCGCCATTTTAAATTAATGGAAGTTTTATTTGTCCACTTTTTAAAGATCGTCGTATTATTTGTAAGTACGTAATACGTAATGAATCGCCGTCACAGTGAATTCATCACATGGATGTATTTACAAAGAAGTAGTTAAGCATAGACAATATTGGAATCCTTAGATTTTAGTATGCATTTAATAATTTTATTTTTGTTTTCATAAAACAATGCTACATTACTCAGGTATTGTCATGCACAAACATATTGTTGTATCATACCTATTTATACGTAGACAAGGCTAATTGTAAATCTCAATCTGAATGGTAACAGTGTTCTGTTCAAACCAAGCATAGAATTTCCAATTCTAATTTGCTTTGTTCAAAAATTCCTTTTTACCGTGCCAGCTATTTTATTTTCATTTTAACAAGCGTCCCCTCGTCGAATTTGTATATTGATTACAGGATATTCAACTCTTGTTGTGTTGTGTTTTACTAATTCTGGTAGGTGATCTATCTTCTTATATTTATGTATATGTTGAAATATATACTTTTTCAAGTTAAAGGATTTCAATACCGATTACATTATTATTACTGTGTGAATTTAAACGTCCTTTGCTAGCTTTTATTTACCAATTAGAAATATTTGTATTGTTTTGGTAATTGATTTCATTGATATGTATTGCCAGGCAGATGTATTGAGCACCTTTGTGTAGAATGTTGTTTTCCCTACAATGCATTAATTAGTAGAACATTCCACTCTTACAAAATAATATGAAACTAAGTAAATTAAAGCATCTGTAAATATACACATTTATAAAAAAACAAGATGACAGATCTAGTTATTATTATCCTTTAGCAATATATGGAAACAAATTCACCGTTTCCTATACTATGCATTTTTTATGCTTTATTTATGCACGATACATCAATAATTTTCAGATGTAAAGCAAGTCTTATTCGCCCTCGGGCGATAAAATCCTTTTTCCCGCTGACGTCATTTTATTCGTAAACTATTCAGCTAAAATAACTGTAAGAGTTGCCCTGTTTCTATTGGCGATGATTCATATATGGACCTCATTTTTTTAAATTTCGATCGCATATAAAGTTTTGTATGCACCTGAGTAAATAGTGTTTTTTGCCCTTGTCGTATTAGAACCCTCGGTGCTCCGCACAATACTATAACATTCACGCCGCGGACCAAAAACGCCTGTGAAAAGTAATTAAATAAATACACACGAGGTGCGTAGAACACTATGTAATATTTACAGTTAAAATCAGATCTTTAATTTTTATAAATTTTGTCAACTTGCGATTATACGATGTCACTAATTGTCTATACTTGTCAAACTGATAGACAAAACGCTTATATACTTTATATACTTATATACATAAAATAACTATACTGCCCTGCAGTAGTTGGTGTTTGATTTTCAACAGACCCTCCCCCAACACTAGCTGTGGATGCTGAATAGAGTCTCGAAATAATGCCTACGTGAACTAAGGCAACAAGGAACAAGACACCATAAAATCGATTTAAATTGTTGGTTTCAATAATTTTCTGTGGACTATTTTTTTGGTCAGACAGGTTGGTTGAAATTTTTGAAAGAACACAGGTATTGTGCTGAGTTATAGCCTACAATCCTCTTAAGTGCAATGAAACAAATGAAACTTTAATCAGTTCATATTTTTTGCTCTACCGTTCGAAATACCAACTTCTCGGTATCGCGGCACAGACCAAAAATATGTAAAATTATATTTCCAACATTTTCCAATGGATCGCGAAAAAAACATTTTAAAATGTTTTTAAAATGGCGGCTGTTTGACAGGGAGTGGGGGCACGGCTTTTTGGTTCTACACTTCTAATGAGCTAAACCACTGGGCAAGAGGAATCGCCGCGGCAAATTTTTTAAGGTAAAACGACAATTTTACTGTACTATTAAAGAATGCCCGGGTTCTTGTCCCTAATCGTGATTTATGGCCCTCGACTCGTCTACTCGGATGGTTTGGAATCCCTTGTTTTCGGATGCTCCAACGGCCATTGTGTCTTCGAGCGTTTTGCGTCAGCGGTAGGATTTACGGTCCCCTACTCGTTTGCCCGGGTGGTTAGGAATTTCAAGCGAATCGCCTGCTGGCTTGGCCCTGCATGAAAATACAACACCAGCATATCTTTAAAACGTATTATTATTTTATTTGTACTTTTACTTAAATCAGCGATTGAAAATTAAGTTGAATTTTGAATTTTGAATTTTGGAATTTTTATTTGGCACTAACATATTTTTTAAATCATGTCAATGTGTAGCATTTGTTGTCAATGGCAAATAAAATGTTTCTAAATATAAATATCTGGCATGCGTATCTATTTCTTAAGATATGAGCTAGAGTTTAAAAAACGGGATTTTCCAGAAAAAGCTGAATATAAATTGAAGAATTTAGAAAACAAAACAAAAACGTATTTGTTTAAAGAATTATTATTATTATATTTACTTTATTGATGCTGTTTGTTTCTTCTTGGCCTTTATTTTGTTCAGTATTCACTGCTTTACGTCGCATTGATTCCATGATTGTCCCACATTTACCAGTCTATGGACGATAATAATATTGTTTCTCTATAGTATTTCCATTTTAAAATATGTATTGTTATGTTACATCTAGTACTTTGGTGTTTTCTTTTGTACCATTCAAATCATTTGAGGCTCCGTTGCTCTCTGGGTTTTGCAATTTTATCTAAATTACAGTTAGGGTCTAAGTTTGTGCACAATGGGCCAATACTGGGAACACACATTGATCGAATATAGAATTTTTCAATGGCATTGGTAGTTTTTTACTCGATTATCATTCGTACACTAGTTACGTAACTTACGTTGGATCTCTGCCGTTTGCTTTTATTATTTAGCTAACTATCAAAAATAAGGTTTTCCATATGAAACAACTTTAAAAAAATGTGAAAAATAACAAAACCTGATTTTCATCGTAGATATGTGTAATTGGATATTTGAACGTAGTTTTCGATTCTAATCAACTTTTCTTAATAACAATTTTCGATATTGTCACAAATAAAGGTACTTTACTCTTGAGCAGAATTCATATTTTTTGACATTCCTCGTATACGGCTTAAAAAATTGATATCTGATGATTGCATTTTAAGTTTTGGACCATGCAGAATTTTTTATAAAGAATAATTTTTTTTCGTAAAATTAATAATAAAAGTTTTCCATATGGTGCGAACTTAAGCAGACACACTGTATATTATGTTGTGTACCAGAGCCGGATTAAAGGGGGGGCTAAGGGGGCTGCAGCCCCGGGCCACCGAATTTCGGGGGCCTCGAAAAGATTGAAAGGTTATAATCTAGTGCGGTTTCTAATCATTTAGATCCCTTTGTACCCGTTGCATAAATGGGAATGGGGCCTCTAAAAAAATTTAGCCCTGGGCCTCACGTATCCGTAATCCGGCTCTGTTGTGTACTAATCGGATATATCATGAATCCATTCTGCTATTTTATAATTCTCTTTCTATTCCTCATTCCGCAATTGTGTCGTATGTATGTATGTGTCATAATCGATAAATAACACATATAGAGGTAGCTTCTAGCTTTTAGTCGTTGGCCTTTTCCATTATCCACCCAAAAATTACTTCAAAAACCTTCGGTGCGACAGGTAACACAGAACAACGCTAAAATTGTAAACTATTTACGCTCTACGTAAATTAGTTAACATTTAAAGTAACTTATAACAACTAAGGAAAAAACAATTAGTACTATGATTTTCTACTCAATTTTTTTCAAAAATGTTGATTTCCTAAAGACAAAATGGTAATACGAGTTTTTTCTGAAACTAATAAGAACCTCTCATTCTGCATTTCCATATTTTGTCATATTTTGAAGGTGAAAGGACTACTGTATTTTTGTTTTCTTTTTTTTTTACAAAGAAATGATTCTATTCTGACACAGAAAGCATGAATTGAATTCTATTTCTTATATGTATAGACAATAAATGATCTGTGACTGCCATTTATGCAACTGTTTAATTTTACATGGTGTTGTTTTCTAAAGTAACCTTTAAAAGTCGTCCTATTTGGCCGATATAATGCATTCCACACTAGCATGTCATTACGGAAGTCTCGAATAAACTAATGTACTATGCCGCGCTAATGTATACACTGTACAGAACACGTCGCGACTTACTTTTCCATATTGGAGCTTCCGTCCCTTATCTACATGACGCGACACAAACCTAGTTCCCATCGTCCGTGGTTTCTCCTTAGTGCTTGGACGTAAAGAGCCGCCGCTGCCAGCAACAAGAGTGAGGCACAACCAAAATAAAGCTTGGTGCATTCCTAATCGCTATTTATGCAACTGCATCCGGTGCCGCCGCGGCGACGGTAGTTTCGGCGACCTTTGGACACCAAGTACAGAACGCACCTCAATTTGGATTTTTACAAAAATACATGCGGCCTTTCATCAATTTAATTTTTTCAAATTTAATAACAGGTAGTTCATTTTGATATCCATCCTTTTAAACTTTAAAGTGAAATTTGGCTTTTTGCGGTGTAGTAGGGATAACCTTTGCAACTCTATGGAAGATGAACATGAGTGCCATGCCATGTGTATTAAACCATTAAACGTAAACTTGTGTTGGCAAAAGATCAAATGCAGTAACCTAATGGTAACTTCTAGAATGCGTTTGTTTCAGACATTAATTGGCGAGCTGAATCAAAGAAATTTAGGAGAAGCATTTGTGATAATGATAAATTGAATCGACTGATATAAAGAAACACCGATGATTACAGTGACCCTGGTTAAGGAAACCTCATGTGTCTTTTACACACAAAATACTGTTTAGAGCACCAAGGATGAAATGAAAGGTACCAAATCTGTAAGCTACCAGTATAATAAACCTAAATTTCCGTAGACTAGTATGGTCACTCTGAACGCCCTAGCAATGAAAATTTGGAAAATCGTGAAATATGGGTGGTCCCATTTTACCCATACTTTTTAAATGTCTTCTTACTACAAGTTTTTTTAAAGGTGCATTCCCCATTGCAGAATCGAAAGGGGTCATATTAATTTTGGGCGTTTGCACGTACACTGCGACCCGTTCCGTATGAATTCCGGTATGCGTACGTGTCGGCTGACATAACGGAAAACGGATGCCGCGGTTGGCCCTAGTCGTACTTGAGGCTCTTGGGCAACCTTTACAACTGTTTACTATGTTACAACACCGAATTCTTTACTGGAGCGAACCTGTTTTATAGTTTATGATACCGGTTGGTTTTATGTCGCATATACAGGGTGACCAATTGGCTGGCAGCGATACTGTTAGCTTTTATTGGCCCATAATGCGTGGTAATTATGTCTTTTTTTAAATATCTCGGTGAAATGACATTATGGGTAGATGAATTCGTTAAATCAGAGTCTCACGCTTAGTGCTTTTCTCGTACAAATAGTACCTAATCGGTTGATCACGTTAATGCGTATTTGTGTACTTACACCTAAACAAATATAGCTGATGTTTTAAACTACCTAGACCTTGATCATGTTCATACAAACAAAACTTAACAAACAACATATACCGGGTGGGGAGTTTCAAGACCGAATGTAGGCACCTTATATTGGAGACTATTAAGATATTTTTGTGGTTAGGGACTTTCAATGATTTGTGTTAGATTCAAACCACAGGCTCCAGCAGTGTTTTTAATACCAGGTCAGTTAATCATTTGTTGCCCTTAGCATAGAAGGCGTTGACTGACGAATGCATTGTTATAGAACTGTCAATTATTGGCGATAATACACATGACGTGTTCGTCTGGGTTTTTGCCTAAAAGTTATAAATCTAGTTTCATTGTGGTGTTTGAGCTGGTAACCACAAGACTGATGTATTGGGTGATTCTGCACCTTCATAAGAATTGGTCTCGAAATTTCAAATTTGGGTGAGAGTACTGCAAACATGCACCAGTTGCTGGATCACCGAAAAACAGGCATTGCCAAAGAAAATATTGGTTTGGTCCAAGATATGATCGTCAATGATCAAAGAATTACTGTGAGATTTATAGCGGAGACATTGGGCGCTTCTATGGGTAGCGTCGAGAACATTTTGCACGTAGAATTGAGTCTCAAAAACATCTCTATACGTTAAGTACCAAAAATGTTATCGGCCGATCAGAAGCGCATCAAACAAGTAACCTCTGAGACTGATAATTAACAAAAAAATCTATTCTTTGTTACAAATTTACAAAAATTGGTGACAGTATAGGCGATACCTGGGTTCATCACTTCGACCCCGAGTTAAAACGCCAGATTATGGAATGGAGGCATAAACGGCTCATCGCCCTTAGCCGGCAAGATCATAGCTCCAGTGTTGTGGGATTTTGATGTAATTTTTGTAGATCATTTACCACGTGGGCACACCATAACAGTTGATTATTATGCAAAGTTTATACCTAAAGTTTATGAGGCGTTAAAAAAGACGAGAAAAATTATTTCATCAAGACCCAAAACTTACGTTACCATTCAAAATGCTGGTTTTGACATTTTCAACCATTTGGCTCCCGGCGACTATTGGCCGTTCCCAAAATTAAAAAAAACATCTACGAGAAACCCTTTTTTATTGACGAAGAGGTGATGACGGCAGCGAATAAGTGGCTGACGGAGGAGGAAACTGAATTTTGAGTGATTTTTCCAAAGGAATCGAAGCACGTCAATATTAGGTATCCAAGTGGAATAACGTAACCAGGGTTCTAGTTAGAACGGGGCAAAATTTTATATCCACAATTAACTACTATTATTATTATATATTTTTTATTTCTTACTGTCCGGAAAATACGACTTTACGTCATTAATTTGAGGCCGGAAAGTGGAACATTACATCACAAGGCCGGAAACTGGAACACTACATCGTAAAGCCGGACAGTGTTGCTAGGCAACTGCTGAATAATATGTTAGTGACACTGTAAGTCTATGTCAAATTGGAGGTCATCAGGTTAGGTTTTCCGTCAGTTTTGACACAAATTGACTCAAAACCTAACCTGCAAACATTGCATTTGACATAGACTTACAGTGCCACCAACATATTATTCATACGTTTGAATTTCCTCAGCCGCCCCTATGGACTTTTTAATGTAAGTCGATGTCAAATTCGAGGTTAGCAGGTTAGGTTTTGCGTCAGTCTGTGTCAAAACTGACGCAAATCTTAATCTGCTAACCTCGAATTTGACAGACTTACAGTGCCACCAACATATGCATACCTTGAATTTCCACAGCCGCCCCTGATGGACACAGTATGAAATAAACTATTGTACGATAAACGGCCGTGCAATATTATTAAATTACTTGTTTAGAAACGTTAAACATCTAAACTTGTACTTTAATAAGTCATTTTCCGGCCTTGTAACGTAAATTACTATTTTCTACGGTCACTTCTAAAACTGACTATTAAAAGCTCACTCTCAATGCGAAAAGTTAGCGATTCACACATTTTTTCCCTAGTAACCATTTTGATTTCGCAACCACGTAAACAATGTCTTAATGAAATAATCGCGTCACTTCGTTTTACTTTACGCATCGTCATGGCTAACCTGATTATTATTGTAATTCGTCATTTTTCTGGAACTGGCTAAAATTATTGACAATTGCATCACGGCGCGTCCATCATCACGCAACATTTTTATTGAGTTTGTGAGCTTTTGTGAAGTTGAAGATGGAATCTGAAGATAATATATTTATTTATTTTCCTAAAACGACATTTATTTATACAGTACATTAGTACATAGTGTGTTACACAGTGTCAGTGATGTATTTCTGGTTGCCTGTTATAAAGAAATTTAAATTATTTAACAGTTTTGTCATTTATTTAGGACCGTAGAAAAAAAATTGTATGTATTTCGAGTGTAAAGAGCCATTTTGGTATTCGGTTGCTCGCATCCTCATACCAAAATGGCTCTCTTTACACACTAAATACATAAATTACTATTATGGTATTCTGTTAATCGTAAACACCTGTTTAACACCTTGTCTCTCTGTGTAAAGAGCCTCATTACTGGCTAAGCCCGCGAAGAATTATAACGGGTTGTTTATCATCAATACCATAACAACATGCATATGTTGCAATGATATTGACGCTCTCTCATAATGGGCGGGCGTAATGATTACGTTCTAGGGCGTTATTTCAAGCTTCTCAATTTATTTACGTATTTAAAGTGGAAAATAAACATTGTATGCATCACGGGCATTACTTAATGTTTACACCCCGCGGGCATAAACCTCTCCATGAAGCCCTTGGTATATAAATAACTATTTTGGAATGTTAGAATGTTCTGAAAAATGATTCCCAATTACTTACATATTAATCGTAGGTTCTTCCGGGTTATGCCGTGGTCGTCGTTTAAACTTGAGGTTTCGCTGCTCATGCGGTCCGCTTCTTAAGAAGTTTTCTAAAAGTTTTCTGTTAAAAACTTTTGAAGAGGTTGACAGTATGAGCAGCGAAACGTCAGTCAAGTTTAAATCGATGACCACGGCATTTCAGTACTTACTGTATTGTTATAATTTAATCCATTTGAAAGTTCGAAAAAAAATGTAATGTCATTTCTATGAAAATAACATAGTGTCCGTAAAAGATGACAAAACCCTGTTTTTTTGAAGCCCAATTCGTACGCTTATTCATTCACATAACTCCACTAACCATTTTAACTTTACGTATGGTACCTTTGGTATACGGTCGGACTTGGAAAATGTCAGGTATTTTAGATAGAATACTGAAAGAAACAACCATCTAATAAACTGATGAAAATTATATTTTTAAATCATATTATGAGCTTTATTTCATCTTTTTAGTAATTAGAATTTATTTAAATTCCTAAACGGAATATATTTTCCAAGTTGAGGCAATGGCTTTGTGAGATTGAATAGATCGAAAATGAACTAGATGTTTCAATATTTTCTTAAAATAACAGCAAAACTAGCCAATTTAATTCTGCGTTTTCAGTGGAGCACAACTCCATAATCGTTGATAGTATTTCTTGACACGCATTAGTGGCTTAGCTGGTTTGTTTTGCTGTTCGTTTTAGATGGGTAAATATAACATCTCGTTCTGTTTTCAAATATTTTCACTTTCTTCCGGGATATCCTAAAGCTTCATTTCTATTTTTAGTATGTGACCTATAATGAGGTAGAGCTCAGGCCTATTTATTTCCAAGATACAGGATATAACAGCTTTTTAGATGTTTTCGAGTTACCCAGAACTAACCGTCAATAATTGTTCGGTGTTGATTTTTTTTTCAGACGAGAAAAACTAATAATTTTCCGGTGCGTTTAGGTCCTAAAATTCGTGAATATAACTGGTATAGTCGTTGCTAAATTACAAGAAATAACAGTGGTGGAATAATAATTGAATAGGTATGACGTTCATAAACGAACAATAAACCATTTTTTGGGTTTAATCCGATCGGCTGCTGTGGTTGCCACCATTTTCACTTTTTCTGGTAGTTACAATATGCTATTAGTATATATTACACTATTTGATTATTTTTCCGAACCATAAGTCAAGGGCTGTATTATACTTATTTTAAAATTCGAATTCTTTTTAAGATGAGATCAAGATTGAAGTTATACATGAGTAAAAATGGGCTTGTGGTGGAAATTGCTTTCCTATAAATAAATATTGAGACAGTTACCTTGATTACAATAACGGTGCTGAACTGATCACACATATCAACCTAATTACGCACACTCATGTAAATGTAACACCCACTTTTCAAGCAGCACTTCAGCTGCAGTTCGAGGCTTATCACAGTAGTGCAGTAATTCAATAATAACAGTCTGCTCATGGATAATCAGTCTGCTTTTCGATATGAGCACTCATGTGTGAAATGGCACTAACTAGTTGGGATAATCCTATTGATGGCTGCAAATTGCAGCACAGATCCGCTTATTTTAAAAGACTAGGCTTTAGTATGCTATTATTATACAAGCCTTGTATACTACACTCCTTATTAGCTGCAGAAAAGAATGCAGGCTCGTAGCGATCTGTAATTCTGCAAAAGAGCTGATTCTTTACAGGTCTCTTTTTATTCATTGTATTAATATTAAACGTAGAAAATTGGCTATTACAGTAACCTTTTTTTTCAATTAACTACGCTTCTTAACAAATTATTGAATTTTTAAGTATATTAAAGCTGTTGCTGGCAGTAGCATGCCATAAACATTGCCCAGCATTAATAGAATATGATTGTATAGCAAGAATTAGTGATACAAAATAGAATAGTAAATAAATAGGCTTATTATCTAGGTATCCAAGTACGGTTCACTTTTATAGGGAATATCACGGTACGTGTTTACTGTCTACCACGCAATATAATTTTAAATTGATGATAGCAAATTTATAAATATCTGTTTTGTCTTTCTGGTATCAGTATAAAAGTAGTTAAAATACCCTATTTTCTTATATACTCTTAGCAGTTCTGGCGACCACAGGCAACTGCCCTTGGACCTCTGTTGGTGCAATTAGATGATAATCAAAATATAGCTGATCAAAAGCTTTTATGTCTTTCATTAGCAAAACTACGTCATGCCAAGATTGATAATCACATTAGCACTTCGAGCAAGCGTAACTAATAGTATATGTTTAATGTCAAAGTGAAGGCTAAGTAACCTGACGGTCAGTATTATAAATGTACTATAGGAATTTCGATCTACAAAAAATTAATTTCGCCACATTAAAAAATTTTACACAAAAATATGAATAATATCACGTCACAAAGACCTCACGTTTTATTAGTTATTTATTATTTTTTTTAGTTCAAAATGCTTATATAGAATAGGCCATTAATAAAGGAACGGTAAATAGTTACGCTTTTTTTCAAATAGTGCAGTATCCCCTTTTTTCAAGCAGGATTAATTCATTGGTGCTTAAAGAAATGCAAAATCGCCTGCTGATTGCCTAATTTGCCACTGTTATGGAAATGAGGCAAATTAAACGACGCCCAGTTGAAAGAAAGCTGTGCTCTAACTCGTATCAGTCGGAAATTAATTATTGCTAAGTGCTTTTGATGGCGCTGGTAATAACTCGATTTTTGAGTGAGCAATCAAGGGTTTAATTCTGGATTATGTTAATGAATTCGATTTAAATCGCGAGTTGGTGTGTTCTGAAGTAATTGCGGCTCGGTAGATTACAGACGGCAAGGGAAATTAACGTTAATGGCTTTAATTGCCGATTTCGAGTAGTAGGTTGCCGAGACTGGTAATCAGTAATCGCAAATTGAGGAAGAGCATGGTTATTGGCGGTTGTATGTTCGTCAGTACTCTATTTTAGCATCGAGTTCGTCTTCTTCATTAACATTTGTGATCGTGAGAATCTTTGAGTTTCAGAAAAAATCAAGTTTTCTTTTGCTAATGCCGTACATTTGAAGTAGATAACAACCACACTTGCTCAACATTTTTCTAGAATGATTATACTGCAAATATTTGCTTGGATTGTCATAAGCTTATGCGTCAAATGCATAATCATTGTTAGAAAAATCGCGAAAGATAAAACTTCAGATATATTTTTATCTTTTTTACAAACAAAACTCATTTTTGTTTGTTGATATTAAGTACTTAAAAGCTTTAGTAATGGGATTTTAGAGATAAAATGTAACATAGTTTTGTAACATAGTGAAGATTCAAGTCTAAAAACGACATTTAAAATTAAGATATACTACCCTTTTACAAACCTTGGAGATAAAAATTTTAATCAAATATTCTAGTTTTAACAAAGGTCGACAATTTCAGCTTCAACAATAAACTTAGTAATACAGTTCAAAGTATAGAAATTTCAAGACATCTAACTTATAGTAGCTAACTAATGCAATTAGTACAGCACAATTAATTCTAAAATAGGAATCTCTAAATCTGTATGCTGAGTCCATATAATTATAAAATCGTTGAAGGAGTTGTATCAGTGATATACATATCGAAATTATATGCTAAATTATGGAAATTTCCATATTTATTGTTAGGTAATGTTATTACTTGAATATAAACAATATTTGTTTTTGGCATTTTAAAACTTGAAGCAAATATTGGAACATCTCCTGATTCGTTTTGTATTGAGACAAAAAAATAGTACATTGTGTATCTAGGACGAAAAGCGTAACATTCCCAGACGACTGTGAATATTGTTGGGCGAGGCGAACGCCGAGCCCAACAACACAGGAGTCTGGGAATGTTGCTTTTTGCCCAAGATACACATACTATTTTTCCGCCAATCGATAGAAGTAATTAAAAAAATTAGGAAATAGTACTCGAATATTCCCTGCCTAGGCCGGGAATATTATTCCTGTACAGTTGTATTGTAAATTACCTAGCAACGGCTGATGTAATGGAATGTTTGAATTATTCCTGTACAGTTTTATTGTAAGTTACCTAGCAACGGCTGATGTAACGGAATGTTTGACTTTGCTCAACAAAATTTTGTCAATAATGTGACAGTTCTAGTACGATTGGCGGAAAAAGTATTTTTCACTACGTAACATTCTTTTGGATACATTATACATACTTCATCAGTACTACTTGAAAAATAATTGCAATTAAATTCGTGATAAATCCATTTTTCTTGACTGCAATTTGGCTAATTCAAAATAAACCTCATAAATCATCCATCTTTTTATTTCATATTTTGAAGTTATTATTTAAGACCCCACGTATAGTTGCCGAACCTTTGGTATTTAATAGCGTTAATATGCAGAAAAAGATGTCGTTGTTTTCTTGAATAATTTAGTGAGCATCAATATGTAATTTGGTGTAATTTGGAGCCGATGCTAAAATCAATGAAACTGGATATATTTAACATTATATTCTTTTGCATTTTTTTGTCAGCAACTCGATACCAAGAATTCGAAAACACAAAGTGTACAGTTTTATTTTGTATTTTGTAGAAATACGTAACTTTTGAATTAATAATGATCTTGAATTGCATACGTAACATCCAAAATTAGCCGTGAAATCACCATAATCGAATAAGTTAGTAAATTCTCTTTTCTATGGACCTTGAACATCAAGCACACTATCGTTCTAATAAAAATTGACTGCTGATGGTTTTGAACTTCTTTGTGGTACTAAATTGTTTCACAATCGCAACCTTGCGCTCGGTATAGTAATTAGGATATCTTTTGTATTAGATAATTAAGAGATTACATTTTCTCAGTGAATGTATGCTGCCTGGCAATCGGTTGAAAAGTTCCGACGTTCTTACGTCTATGTTTAAATTATTGTTCGGTAACGACTAACAAGGAAGACTACAATCAAATTAACAGCCAGGAATGTGCTGTCGGTAAAAAAAGTAGAATCTATTCTGTTGCTTTATTTGGTTGACAGTTGTACTGTTCATAAATCATCGTTAACATTAATGTGACTCGGTGGGTGTGGGACTGCAGGTTACGGACTGCTTTAATTGTGGACGTCACCGTAATCCCGCGTTTCGGCTTCAATTGAAATTGAGGTTGAAATGCTAAGACCAACCATATATAATTAAATACTAATATTTTTTTGATACGTGCGTGGAAATCGCAAAAAAATATATACAAATATTTTAAATAAGGTAATTTTTGAAAAGAGTTGTATTGCAATTTTTTTAATTTTTTTAAAAAAATAAATCAAAATATTTCTGTTTGTCAGAACAACTTGATTAATAAAAATTGTTATTAATAAAAATTGTTTTTAGAACGTCATCCCGCCAAGTTATTTTATTTAGTAATGTTTGCTCGTAAAATTAATTAAATATAAATTAAATCTTTGTGATTATTAGCATTCCATTCTTATTATTTAAAGTGTATCCTTTACCGATTAAAATGTAATTGTTTTTTTTAATTATTAATTAGTGAACACTTATACTTTTACTTTGTTGTGTTTTTGATATCACCATTTGTGCAACATTTCACCATTTAGACTTTGCATATTATTCAATTATTACAAATTTTAATTTTTATAATAATAAAAATAAATAAGTTTTATCTGAGAAGTAGATTTACTTTTACACACTATTTCTAAATACAACCTTGAGCTGTACAGTGTAATATAATTTATTAGTTACTTCATTAATTCTAGTAGTATTCTAGTATCACCAACTATTACTATAACGTTTATACGGCTGTAAACTAGCCCTGTATATAACGTTAATTGTGCCTGCGTTTCTACGTGAGTCACGTTTTCATCGGTGCCGATCGGCCGCAGTTCATCCGCGATCGGTCGTGTCGGCACCGCTTTCGTTATAACGCAGCCATAAGCAAATATGATAGGTGCATGTTGTTGAGCGAACGGTTAAAGCGTCTGGCTAGCAATCCGATTCCTCTTGGCGGATTTGAATCCCATCGGCTGCATTGTGTTTTTTCTTTCCAAATTTATGTAATTCGCATTACTAATTGTTTCCCTTTACTGTTTCAATATTATTATAAACGTTAGATATCTTTACCTTTTTTATACACTTGTGCTTTATTTATTAAAGGCGTTAGAACATTTTTTTTCTGTAACATTTTTATTTATAGTTCAAGTTTTAAAATGCAAAAACTATTTTAATTAGAGTAACGCCACTCATGTGGTGTGCTCAAAAGCTAATTCTGATATAAGTAGGTTTTACGTACTCTAGACCGTAGCTGAGGAATTTTCTGGTGGTGCTTGTTATGTATACAGTTTTCAGAAGCGAGTCCGACTGTGTATGTACTCGTTATAAATGCAAATACACGTTTTGAAATGAATTTTTCTTTCCAGGCGAGCCGTGCAGTAGCCCGGAGCGGTTACCTGTTCGTCGCTCCGGACTGGGACTTCTCCGTGCCACTCAACAGAACCAAGGTAAAGATGTCACATTTATATTGCTTATTTAATATTAAACGATGTAAGAAGTAACGGATCGGACGTGTATATTAGTGACCACTATTTTTATTGCCTCTTTTTATGAATTTCTCGTGGATCGTGTTGAAATAGACTCATTTAGTGCCTACGCCTCAAATTTATAATTTATTGTAATGCAATAAAACTACAGCTAGATTAAGCCATGGACGCGAATTCCTGCAGAATCTCAAGGCTGAATGGCTCGAATTTTAACCTCCGCGCGGTGGTCTACTACCATTATCGTTGTTAATTGTCCTTAATAAGTAATTAATTACCCCATTGCGCAACCTCCGCGTTAATTATACGATCGGCCGCAAAGTAGGTATGGAGGACAACCCACAATTATTCCGGTTATTAAACTCTTCCGCCAAATGGAGACATCGAGGATCGAAGGGGCGCCACTCGCCGATTCGTGAGCTGCAAATCATAGTTGGAATGTGGTGGTGCTGCAAAATTAATAACAACGGGATTCTCAACATAGGAGTAGAAATTCCACTAGACCAGTAATTTTAAATTAGGCGTATAGATAAGCAGAGAACGTTTTTGAAACGAGCTCGAAATTCAAAACTTAACAACTCGTAAAGCAACGGTTTGCATCTAAAAGGTACCTACAACTTTTAATTTAAAGCAAAACACACTTATCCAATATTCTTTTTTCTGTATCCAACGAATGAAAAGAATAAGGGGAATTTGTAATAGCTCGTTCATCTTTATATTTTACCATGGGTTTAATCAGGGACTTGAACCAAAATAAAATATCGTTTTGGTTTCCCTTCAAAATTTTTAAAATTTTCGTTACGGTTTTGGTTTGCGGTAATGCTTATCTTGAGATATGGGTTTCGATTGAGATTCTCCATATTTTTAGATTTTTTCTTTTTTACAATACAGTTTACAATCTGACTCTTCTACCTGATTACTATGTTTTAGTTGTATTGTTTCGATGTTAAGTATGTGGCTAAAATGGCTAAAAAAACACCACTTGTTGAATTTTTGATAAATTATGACAGATCTCTAATTATGACATTTATTTTTATCAGTAATATTAATATAGGCTAAATTATTAGTTCGCCAACAGGAAAAAAAATTGTTTTATTGATTTTTTACTGAAGTTTAAACGGTTTAAAAAATACTATACATACCGGGTACTACGTCCCTACTGGACTCGGCGGCTTAAAATACCCGACCTAACGGCCTCGTATTTCAAATGTCCTGTAAAGCATAATTTTCCCTACTTGTTATATGGTAGACATACTATGTTTTACAAAGGATATTTTGATTATACCTACCTTAGATTAATGATCGCTTGACATTCTATTACCCCATAAGTATATAAAAATAGATCACTAAAACCACTCGTTTAACATAAATGATATGATGGCTTCGTGGGTGATAATAATTGAATTTTGCCGTTATGACCTAATAAACACATAGTGATTCGAAAAATGTTAATCTAAAAATTCCATACAAATATAATAGCATTTCCTATTCCGTCAAAAAAATATTAAAAAAATTAGCATCCGCCATGGAGTACTACAAGCGGTAAAGGCGTTTTTGGGTATAAATTAAAATTAGAGATGGGTTAAAGTTAGTTTATGTACAAAGTTATCGAACTCTACACAACTGCAGATGTGATATCGTGGTAGACATATTTGTCGGATTCTAATAAAATTGAGTTTATGGCATATCCAAAATACATCAGCTATATAAGTAATATTCTAGCAGTCACTATGCATCAAAACGCACACTGCATATTTTGAATCATTGGCCAATGTATATTTAAAATCTAAATGCGTACTAAAAATGTTAGTACATCCGTCGTAAAAAGCGAAACACTGTCGGTTAGTAGTGGAGAAATTAAAAAATTTCATGCACGTTCGGCCGCACCCATGATCCTCTATTTATAAATCAGTAGGAGTCAAGTAGTAAAAGTTTGATTCGTGAATTATCCTGGACAGGCATGCCATTCATTCCTACGCAGAATGACAAGTTGACGGATGCAAAAGTGATATCATCCAGAACATTTAAAGGCTTTGTCCTGACTGAATTGAATTTAATCGTTGTTTGCCCATTGTGACGTACCTCGTATTTACGGTACAAGATAATCAGATGTTGTACCGAACTATAATTATAGTTTGCAATTTATTTAAGCATATTTGACGCTGGCTGGAAGTTTATGTTGTTCAAATTATACTAGCGCCACCTATATCTGGTGTCCATCCTCACGCTCTAACATAGGAATTTAACATGTATAGAACGTTTTTTGCTGATTTCTGCTCCATAATTCAACTTATAGGAAAGATAATAGAAGTAGTTAATAGAAAGATAAAATTATTCCGCGTCAAATGATAATACATACTAATATAGTTCTCTGTACAACTAGTGATCAACGCGGTACTTTTTATGAATTTGAAGGCCGTCGTGCATCAATCAAGCAAGTAAAAAAAGTTGCTTTCATACATGTTGTACACGTTATTTCTTGCATAGTGATCTCGTAACTCGAAATTTGGTTGAAATGGACTTAATAATTTACTACAGTCAAATTGACAATTTACAATTTCAATAAAATAGTTAAAAGAGTGTTACTTTCTTTTTTGACTTTTCGTTAAAACTGGTACCTTCTTTACGACATTCATTATCACTAATGCAAAAAAATAATATTTACTGATATAATAGTAAAAAATACTGGAAAAATACCTAAAAATCTAATGCCCAATGCTAATTGCCTAGTTCGTCTTTGCGAGTTATATATCGTTTAGTTGATAGTAGAAAAACAATTTTAAAAAACCAACCCAATCTGCGATCCTCCAAAGGTCCAAGACCGTAGCTTTTAAGCCAGGCAACGTCGATTTGTGCATCTTCCAATGGTTTAAATGGCAACCAAATTCGAGGATCTTCCCTCGAATTCCTCAGGAACTTGGTTTGGGCGTGCGGAACCTCTTCGGCTGGTAGATGGTTAGTTTTTCAGATGTGTGCCAGAGAAACTTCCCTAAAAGAGACGGTGATAGAATTAATTTAATCCCAGCACTTTGTTTCTTAGTTGCACAGCGGGTCACACAGAGAATCACAGTCTTTTTAATCAAAATTCTACACTCGAGGTACACGCCTTGAGCATGGCTGCCACCTTCTGTCCCAGAGGGCTTCAACCACTTCTTTTTCTACCTTGACCTCTTCTGGCGCCCCTACCTCTAACGCTAATCGGAACTTAAAATTCTTACACTAGAGTGCTATAGGGAGACACCCTGTATATAAAATCTTGTCTATAACCCATGACTAAAACGAAGGCGTTAGAGCACCTCTTGATGCTATCCAATCAGATCAACCAGCATTATGAAATTCACGATTTTGACAGTTAATTAAAAATCGACTTTTTTCTAAACTGAAATTTTAAATTCGCTATTTTTTTGTAGAGATAACCTTACGTAGAAATCTAAGCAGTAACATTTATTTTCTCCTGCATTTCTTCTCTCTTATAATGGATATCGATCTTAAATTTTAAGATAAGAATAGATTTTTCCCTGGAATGAAAATAACGTAAAAAGATACAACTTTTCTATAGTAAATGATTTCTTTCGCCTTCTCTTGAAGAGAGAAATGTGGATACATTTTTATATTAACATCTAGAATTAATGTTCCTTCTCGTAAAAATCGTTGGAAATTTAAAGATTGTAAACTTTTTAATTGGTTGTGATTGATTGACGTCACAGGCACGTGTAGTGCTCAAAAAATATACACACTCATTGTTCACAGCCACCCAAAAGTGGTCATCATTTTTGGAACTGATAATGAAGCATACATCGATGAAATATGATTTCGTCAAAAGTGGTAGACTTTAGTCGAGCAATTTAATAGTTAAGTGTCAATTAAATCGTTCCCGAGGTAACAGATAACGGAAAACATTGGAAAGTTGTCATTGTAAGAACGCACTTTCAGGCTTATTATGTCCAGGAGCAAAATGGCGTACGTGACGAGCGAAGCGTTGCTCTAGTTATTCTGAAAAACGCGGAATATTACCTTTAATTATACTATTAAAATTTGAAAGTTGCTGCATAGTTTCTGTGTATTTTTGTCTTTACTCACACTTAGCTAATAATTAAGGACAACTTTATGTCGTGATATTGTCTGAAATTCAGGGCAAATGGTGAAGCAGCAAAAACTGCATATCTTTGTTATCTTTTATAGTTAACGCATTTCAGTTATCATGTTAATAAAATAGAAATAATACACGCATTAATGTCTTAAAATATGGTTAACTAGTAAATAATTTAAATGTTGAAATCTAATAAAATACGTAGGTTATATATTTCATGCATATACATATATGTACATATGAACTACTATTATGCTTAGTATCGTGTAGTGTATCGGTATCGCATTATTTAAGCTACATTAAAAAACACCGAGTTATTTGGTAATGAACTGCTAGATTTATGTAATAGCTATTTAAGTAACAAGGAATGTAAGGACTTATTAACATTTGAGGTAAGCAAGTACAAGCCAAGACGAAGTCGCGGCTTGTTGCCTGCCGAAAATGTTAATAGGCGATACATTCCGAGTTACCTTATTATATTTTTCCCGCTGCTTATCGAAATTTTCCTAGATTTTTGAAAAAATCGTTTGGTTTGCCACTTGGCACCAGGATTAGTTTTTGTGAGTCGTGTTACCTGTGAGTGTCACATGTCACATAAACACTTGCGATCTCTAAACAAAACGTCTAAATCTGCATCTTGCTTTGCTAATTTATTATCCTAGGAACTTAATAATAATATTAAGTTCCGTTGTCAAGAAAAAGCAGCAAACAAATATAATCACCGACTTACACGTTTTGTTACTAAGGCTGTATCACTGACTTACATGATCAGCAGAGGGAAAGAAGACTCACAAAAACTAATCCTGGTGACAGGTGGCAAACCAAACGATTTTTTCAAAAATCTAGGAAAATTTCGATAAGCAGCGGGAAAAATATAATAAGGTAACTCGGAATGTATCGCCTATTAACATTTTCGGCACACAACAAGCCGCGACTTCGTCTTGGCTTGTACTTGCTTACCTCAAATGTTAATAAGTCCTTACATTCCTTGTTACTTAAATAGCTATTTCCCTCTGCTGATCATGTAAGTCAGTGATACAGCCTTAGTAACAAAACGTGTAAGTCGGTGATTATATTTGTTTGCTGCTTTTTCTTGACAACGGAACTTAATATTATTATTAAGTTCCTAGGATAATAAATTAGCAAAGCAAGATGCAGATTTAGACGTTTTGTTTAGAGATTGCAAGTGTTTATGTGAGATGTGACACTCACAGGTAACACGACTCACGAAAACTAATCCTGGTGACAGGTGACAAATCAAACGATTTTTTCAAAAATCTAGGAAAATTTCGATAAGCAGCGGGAAAAATCTAATAAGATAACTCGGAATGTATCGCCTATTAACATTCCTTGTTACTTAAATAGCTGTTAACTTAATCGTTAATTAGGTTAATTATCATCAAAACGATTAAGTAACTGTTGTAACTTCTGTGCTATAAATCGTAGCGAGTCCTTATTAGATACAGTTGATACTTTTTAATAAATCATATCTGTAGTAGTATTAGTAAGTAACAATAAGTATTGCTTACTAGCTAGAAAATTAATTATACTCCCAACAAGTTTTTGGGCATCACATCACATGCATATACAAATGTACTTATAAATATACAGAAAGAAATAGTATATTATACATCAAGGTAGCGAAGCGCAGTATTATAACCTGAGGGCATATTAGATACTGAGCGCGCAGCGCGAAGTATCTAAAGCGCGAAGGTTATAAGACGATTCGCTACCGTGGTGTATATACTATTTTTTGCACTACCAAACGGCGTAATACCTAAATTCCCAACAAATTTCTAAAATATTTTAACTGTCAACCTGACAATACAGCTCTTTAAAACGTCAAAATTAAAATAGTCATATTTAGTAACTTAGCAATTTATTAGTTACCATGGTGAAAATTGTTTATTTTACTTTCTCTCCCTTGGTGGAGAAAATCAACTTCACAACCTAAAAATAGGCCAATAACTGTGCGTTCTGAGACTAGTAGTGCAAAAAATATTTTTCCGTCGTAGTAAAATTTCCCGAAAATGTAAAATATATACCGGGTGTCTTAAAATGAATTACATCTAGTATGCTTTGAATTTCCCATAATGCAATCTAAAATTTTACTTGAAATTGGCAATACTGTAAGTCTATGTCAAATTCGAGGTTATCAGGTTATGTTTTGCGTCAGTTTTGACATAGACTGACGCAAAATCTAACCTGCTAACGTCGAATAGACTTAATAGACTTACAATCTTGCCAATTTTAAGTAAAATTTTAGATTGCATTATGGGAAATTCAAAGCATACTAGATGCAATTCATTTTAAGAGACCCGGTATATATTAAAATGAAAACGTTCTGTTAGATTATATTGAGGAGTTATAGATTTTTCTTCGGTTTTCATCGGTCTAAAAATATTGCTGGCGAAATTTACGGTTGAATTAAGAAATAGAATGAGTAAATTGGGACAAAATTGCATATTGTGACGCTCATCAACAATCTTGATTTGTGCAAAAAAAAAGAATTTATATTTGTTAAAGCGGTAGGAGATAGATTCTCTGCAATTAGACAGCACTTTTTGTATACAAATGTTGTGCCTGGACTCTGTAATGTTTTATACATATACCGACCTCTACAATTTCAAGATACTTATTTTAGTTAAGGTGGTCATGGCGTCAGATAGAGCTATTTTTACCCTTAGTGGAGCATTTTTTTATACATATATTCTGGATTATTCTAGAAACTTTATCATATGAATCACTACAATTATACAGAATGTTCGAATAGTCCTCAATATTACTAGGTCATTCGTTCGCATTTTGAAAACACAGTTTAGTTTTCATTATGAGTGGTATCTTACATCCTCTTAATAAGCATATGAATTAGATTACGAACAGAACAGGTAGGTCTAATTGGCCAATGATTGAATTTACTACGCCTCGAGCCTCAAGATAAGAGTGCCATTAGCCAATTCGACCTACCTGTGCTGACGTCACGCCGAAGAGCTGAGGCCTTGTTCTTCAGCTGGTGTTGGCTAATATATATGAGTAGTGTGGTGTAGCTCAGTGATAGCATCTCTGGTTTTTGAACAGAAAACTCTGTTAGTTCAGCTGAAGTGCAGAATAAAATTTAAAATTCCAGACATTCAAACATGAGCATGTATTTCGAACGTAGTTTGGAGAACTGTTATTAAAATAAATCACCCACCAGTAAAAGAAGGAGAATTGCTATCTGTGATAAGAAAAATTAATAGGGTTTCTACACTGGATTACCCAAACAAATTGTGTGCCGGAAACAATGCGAAAAATCCGGACCCTATCACGATTATTAATTACTATCTTAGAACTGAACCTTGCGTAATATGATTTATCACGTGACATAATAATTATAATTAATAATAGACAAGAAAGTGCGATCTTATCGGTTGCGGGAACGATTGCGAGGATTGTTTTCGTAGCATCAGGTTGGCTTGGGCAATGCAGCATGGCATTCTGTGACCCTCCACTTTCAAGCTCCCGCTTCTTGCTTAATCCCAAAGCTCATCTGCCGCGGGTGTGCAAGAATCATCGATGCCCATGCAATGTGGGTCACCCCAGCCCATACTCGCTCCACGATTGGAACGAAAAGCGCCCGAAGTTATATAACTGAGATGTAATTCAATTCTGTGCACTTACCCACTGACATTCCGAGGTATTACGCCACTGCGCAAATCGAAGCACAGTCGGAAACCCACTGGCCCACAGGCTCCACTGAAGGACCGCGTTTTGGTGGAATAACAATATCCAATATACAGAGTGATCGAAAATGATTGAGTGCCACGTGACCACAAATAAACCACACTCTTATCCCCCCACTCTAGGCAGGGTGTTCCTAAAATGAACAACTGCGAGAAGCAGTTGAAGTAAAAAGGAAGGCATATTTAAAGTACCTACAGCAGAAATTAGGAATAATGAAGAAACAGTATAAACGAGTAGTGTTAAAAGTAAAAAAAAAAAACTCAGCCAATCCATACAACAAGAACCGAATACATTTATGTCTAGAATTAAGCACCATATACTATATGGTCTTCATACAATCAATTTTGAGCATATTTAATTGTGCTGTAACATGACAAATGCAAACAAACTTGTCATATGAGACTGACGGCTTTAACGTAAAATTAAAATGGCACCTTTAAGCGGAGCTCAGAAAGTAATAATTCGCACCAGATTGAGTGTTGCAGTGAACAGAAGGGTAATTGCGCATTAGCTCGGCGTTAACAAGAACACTCTCTTACTAGCTAAGAAAAAATCTGTAATAACTAAAATTTTCAAAAACTAGGAAATCTTGATATTTTCACTGCCCTAGTTTTTTTTTGAAGGCGATGGTATATGGTCATTAACGTATAGCTTTTAAAGTGATGAATCACTTAAATCGTACTGAAAGAGATTTACCAAAAATACAGGTTGTTGACAACAGTAGTCTATGGTTCGACTTTTACAAGAACTTATAGGATCACCAACACTACACCGATGGTGACCCTGAGAAAAATTCATAAAAAAGATCAATGTGGAATAATTTTGTTCGTTATAAAGATACGATGTTACAATAATTTTATACTTTTTAAATAGCATAACATAATTGTCGACCTTTTGTAAATCATGGAAATTCAAGAACAACACTTTCTTTCGAAAATGCATACTTCTACAAGGCATTTTATTAATACCTAATACCTATGTTTAACAATTATAACCTAAAATAAAACCTTACAAATTCTCAGTATTTGTAAATGAATCGACTATTAGCAGATAACTATCTTTGACATTTACCAGTTTTATAAAACAACTTAATATTTTTTTTACATTTCATAACATAAAATTAAGAAAATCTGTCTTAGAAGTTTTTTTTTATGAAAAAAGTAAGATATAATTTTTTTTAATTATAATTTTGGTTACTTTCTGCAGTTTCTACCAACGACTTCTGCTCTGGACCTTTTAAGTAGAGTACACTAATTTTGTGCAATTCAAGTAACCTATAATTAACCCGAAAATTTTTACTGAATACCCCCAGCCCGGAGAATGATCTCCATACCCAAAACTTGCGGGTCAAAATGACGGTGTTGGAAACCCTAAGAACTTATAGTACTCGCAAGAAGAAAACTAGCAAATATGTAAATACATAATGGAAAGAGACATAAGTGAGGATGATCCTGTAGGTTTCAGAAGTTTAAATATTTTCTTGATGGCATCGTGATGAGGTTTCGAAATTCTATCATTATGCGTTTAAAAAATCAAATTGTTCCTACAAGATGGAAGAGGCCTTAATCTTCTAACGCAAAATATAAAAAATATACAACAGTTTTTACAGAGAGAATCGCAGAATAAGTTTTAGTGCAACAATCGAGTTGGTTTAGAAAGGGAAATCGTGCTCGGACATCTTCATAAACTACTTGAAATTAGGAAGCTTTTGATAAAGGGAGAAAAATAACTCTGGCAAATAATGGATAAAGGAGGCTCTTCTTTATATATACATAATTCGAGCAACTTATCGTGAAACAAATACAAGGAAATGAAAAGAACACTGTTGCAACAAACCTTAGTCTACGAAGAGGGTGTAGTCGTTCACTTGTTTTATTTAATATCTATAATACATCCACGAAGTTATTAAATAATGAAAGGGCTTAAAGCGACAATTGATATAGTCTCTAATATTTTAATGATCGTTAGGATCGATTTTTTATATGGAAAAGTCTAGCCAATTTTTTATCATTAAACTACGTTTAAATTGTTTATACCCCAGCCTTAATCTTTCGATAATAATAAAAATAATAATAATGATAATATTAATAAAGCAATTACAATTAACGTATAATATCTTTAGCAAAGCAATTGATAACCCTATTCGGAGTTATACCACTACAGGTGATAGAAAATTCAACTTATGGTGAGGCTTTACTTCATATTATTATTATACCTATCTCCAGTTCTACAAATTTTTATTTTTTTAAATTGTTGTTTTGAGGTTTTGCCACAAAACAGAAACACGTTGTAGATTGTAGAAGTATTGTGAAAAAATAATTCTACATCGCTGAATAGATGGGTATGTAAATGCATAAAGGTTGCAGTCTAAACGGCTGAGTTGATGTAATAGTTATTTACGTACCAAGGGCGTAAGAATGGGTTTATGGCTCGCGGTATGGACACTAGAGCTCAAAACGTAGCGACAAGGGCTAATTATGTTATGCTAATTATGCACGAGGTGCATACAACATTTTATGTACAGACCGAAATATTCACAACTAAAACCAGATTTATAACTTTTATAAATTTTGGCAATATACGATGTCGCTAATTGTCGCTGTTTGTCAAACTGACAAACAAGACACTATGCGGGCCATAAAGTACTTTAAGGCCCTTGCGCTGTAAAGTGATGTATTACGCCCTCGAAAATAAGAGTATAAATCGACCAATTCGCCCGAACATACATAAATTAATAAAATATATGGTTTTAAAATTGAAAATATATAAGGATTCACTATGGCTAATAAAATAAGTACCATCATTCGTTAAAACTTTAATAAATTTGGTCGTTGTCTCCCTATGAAGACATTACTACTCTCCAAATTTTATAATGTTACAAAGTAATTATTATACAATTTATTATCTACTGCTAGTTCTTATGGAAGATATTTTCGGAAGAAGAATAAATTGTTGAGGGGTTCACGTTGTCACAAATATCTGAAAAACCATATGTAAAAGTACTAATTATATATTTTTTAAAATGTAACACCAAATCTAAATAATGCAAACATGAAAGGGCATACGTTGTTATTTTGTTTTAATGTATTTCAAGAAATATACGTCACTGTATTGCGCCCGTCGGCGTCGCGTCGCCTCAAATATGCCTGAGTAATGCACTAAATGTCAATTTAATCTCTGTTCTGGTTTTCGACAAATCTTTAAAAAGCGAGAATTTTCTAACAGCTCGCAACTCATTAAGTAAGCATTCGTTTTCGGAAATACGAAGGTTTTAGTCCTGTTTTTGAACATTGTTTTTTGTACGATTAACTTGATAAGAGGCTTCCACGAATGGGGCCCCCAATTAATCCACTGCGAGTTCCGGTTCAATGGGATTGCCGGGAACTGCCACTTAATAACCCTAACTTGGGTTCAGTTAGTTGTTGGAGTGAAACAAGACTTAACAAACACGAGTATATTGAGTAACAACGATTACAAACGTCACTGATGGACCGATGGTTTTTTACAAAAGCTTCAACTGTTGTGACACGCTTGGATTGGCCACGCGAAAATAGCGAATTGCGCGTAACCGTAACACAAAACAACCTGGAAACGTCTTTACCAGGGAGTTAGACCGAAACGCAAACTAGCACAAAGCATAGCTGAACTTGCTTCCTCGAGGCTCTGGATCTAACTAACTCTGAATTTACAACGAGGCGAACTCGCCAATTCAAGGAGGGGCAAGCTCAAACACTATTGGCTGAGGCGATCCTGCGTAGCCAATCGGAGCGTCGCACGTAGGAATAAATACTTATTCTAAAAATCTTAATGCTAAGCTCTCTCAATGAGGCAATTGAAAGAAATCCATAAACCCATGATTCCCAAATATGCTAAGTCGGCTTAAGTTCTATTAGAAAATGTATCCATCCGCTTAAAAGCCATTAAGGGAAGCTTACAAATTCCTTTCCAACATTAACAGAGGCAAACAAATACGGCAAGATGCAAATTTGGCTTTACCACGACCTTTGAATGAGATAAAACAGTTATGACTTGAATTACGTGATTAATTATAATCAAAAAGGTTTTGATGCACGCATCTGTGTGAATCAAACATGCCGCCCCCGAAGTGCCGACTATGGCACGACGTGATTAAATCCCAAAATTAAACTGAAATCTAACACTACAAAATAATCAAATGCATAACAAGAACTAATGACAGATGATAATCCAAGAGTCTTACAGATAACTTACAACTAGCATGAATACAAGCAAAGAAACAACTAAACCTAGCAAAATGTTCAATTAGCGAAAACTACCAACTAAGAGCAAAGTCAATGTTTATTGCCCTTGATCGCAATGATCGTTTTTGGGTAGGATGTACACTTTACGCACCGAGCGTTTCAGGAGATTCCCTCGGGAATCGCGCACTTGCACCACACGCACAACACCATCCGCTCCTGGATATGTGGCCGAAATGATTGCCAGTGGCCAACGGTAGCTTGGAGATGCCTCGTCGTGGACGAGTACCACGTCGCCCACCTGGGGGGCTAGAGACGTGCTGGAGGACTTCCACTTAGGCCGGCGCTGCAGGAGGTGGAGGTAGTCCCGGGACCAGCGATCCCAAAACTGCTGGGACAGCCGCTGGACCAGCCCATAGCGACTGAGACGATTTTCCGGTATGCCCTGGAGTTGGGCTTCTGGAAACGAAGTCAGCTTCCGACCGATCAAGAAGTGGGCAGGAGTAAGGACTTCGGGGAATGAGGCGTCGGTAGGGAGAACACAGAGTGGACGGGAATTTAGTATCGCCTCCACTTGAGTCAGCATGGTGTAATACTCAACGAAAGTTAACTTTGCATTGCAAGATATTCGCCTTAAATAATATTTCAATGACTTTACCCCCGCTTCCCAAATGCCGCCAAAGTGCGGAGAGCGTGCCGGAATAAAATTCCACTTAATGTTATGTTTCGACAATTCTTCCCTTATGCATTGCTCACTAGGGCCTGACAGGATATTTTTTAATTCCGATAGCTGATTTCTGGCACCGGTGAAACAGGTAGCATTGTCAGAAAATATGTTGGAGGGTAAACCGCGTCTGGAGATGAATCTCCTCAATGATGCGATGAAAGCCTCCGTCGTGAGGTCTTCCACGAGTTCAAGATGAATAGCCTTCGTGGCTAAACACACAAATAGGGCTACGTAAGCCTTTACTTCTTTCGCGCCTCGCCCGGATTTGTTTTTTATAAACACGGGACCCGCGTAATCTATCCCGCAATTACTGAAAGGTGGAGAGGGTGTGACACGAGCTTCGGGTAGTGATCCCATCAAGTGTTCATTCATCTTAGGCTTGGCCCGGAAGCATATCACGCAATTGTGTATTACTTTACGTATTAGGTCTTTGGCTCTCACGATCCAAAACTTATCCCGCAATGAGGCCAGTAACACCGAGTGTCCACAATGCAAGAGCCGCAAATGCTCTTGCTTCACGATTAGCAACGACAAAGGGTGACTAGCTGGTAACAAAAGGGGATGTTTCTGATCAAAGCTTAGATTGGAGTTTTCTAGACGGCCGCCCACGCGCAGTAGGCCCTGATCGTCCAGAAATGGGTTTAGAGAAAGCAGCGCACTATTTTTCGGCAATGGCGCTTTTTTAGACAAAACTGCTATTTCTCCGGAAAAGACTTCCGCCTGGGCAATTTTGATCAGGCGGCGAGTCGCGTCCTCCAATTCGTCAATGGCTGGAGGTCCCGACCAGCGCGTTTCGGTGTTTCTGTTTATCGCGAGACGCAGGCAGTACGCGACTACGCGCTGTAATTTTGTAAAACTGGAATAGCGCCTGAAAAGTTCAAATTCTGGGACGCGATGGTGAAGAGTGGCCACTACTGGGCGCGACTCTTGGGCTGCTAGCTCACCCGAATCAATTTTAACGGGCTGGGGTTTTAAGTCCGCCTGTGACAAAAATTCTGGCCCGTGCCACCACAAGCGTGAGTTGAGTAACTCCTGGGGTAACATTCCCCTGCTAATTATATCGGACGGGTTGCAATTTGTACGCACGTGAAACCATTCTTCCCTATTGCTTAGTTCGTGAATCTCGGACACCCGGTTCGCGACGAACGTCTTCCAATTACTCGCATCCTTATTTATGCAGTGCAGAGTTATGGTGGAGTCCGACCAATAGTACACGCGGTCAAATTTAAATGCGGAGGAATCGAGTATAGTTTTAATCAAACGAGCCAACAGTAAGGCTGCGCAAAGCTCCAAACGAGGCAAGGATATTGTTTTTAATGGAGCGACCCTTGACTTAGCACAAAGCAAATTGGTGGTGACATTACCGCGCGCGTCAACGCAACGTATATACACGGCGCACCCGTAGGCTACAGAACTCGCGTCCGCAAATCCGTGGAGATCTATCGAATTTATGTCATCGCAAATTACCCGTCTCGGAATTGCCAACGAGCCCAAAGAGCGTAATGAAGAATGGAGTTCGTCGTATCTGGAGCGCATCTCCATGGGCACCGTTTCGTCCCATGACAACTTCAACTGCCAAAGCCGTTGCACGAGAAGTTTCAAAGTTAGAACGCTTGGACCAAGTAGTCCCAAGGGATCGAATATTTGAGCCATACTAGAGAGTATAGCCCGCTTGGTAACTGATTTGCAACAGCTAGGGTTTACTCTGTAACTTAGCACGTCCCGCCGAGTATCCCAAAAAATGCCGAGAGTTTTCTCCGTGGCGTTTTCCGTCAAAGAAATGGGCTCCATGCTGCCGCGATCTACACCAATGGCGCTAGCTACTTCACTGTCGTTGGATGCCCACTTTCGCAATTCAAACCCGTACCCCGACAAAGCGCTACTAATTTCGAATTGCGTTTTTATGGCTTCCGCCCTATTTTCAAAACCAGTCAGTAGGTCATCTACATAAAAATCCCGGCTAATTCTTAATGAGGCCTCTGGAAGCGATGCTTCGATTTCCTGGGCGATTTGTATCAAGCACCTAGTTGCTAGGTACGAGGCTGATTTAGTACAGTAGGTGACCGTTAATAATTTGAAGCATTTTACCGCTGAGGTTTTGTCGTCACGCCATAAAATTAATTGGTATTGCGTCTGCGAGGGGTCCACGAGAATTTGCCTATACATTTTGGCGCAATCTGCTTTCAGCACGTACTTGAATTGCCTAAAGCGACAAAGAATTGCAAACAACGACTGCTGGACCACTGGGCCCTTATGTTGAAGGTCGTTAAGCGATACTCCGGAGGAGGACGCACAACTGCCGTCAAAAACAACGCGATGTTTGGTCGTTGAACTGTCCTCCTTTATGACTGGCAAATGTGGTAAATAAAACCTAGGATGAGGAAGGCTCGCTTCGTCGTCCACCTTGCTCAAGTGACCAAGCGACTCGTATTCTTTGAGAAATGCGGAATACGCGGTTTTCAACTCGGGATTTTTTGACAATTTGTTTTCTAATGAATAGAAACGCTTTAACGCTATACCGCGCGAGTCTCCCAGCGATGGAGCATCTTTCCTGAAAGGTATGCTCACGATGAACCTACGCGGCTCCGACGACGCCCGTTTCGTAGTCGATTGAAAATGGTCTTCGCAAAATTTGTCATCAGCAGAGAGTCGGCCTGATGAACCGTAAGCCCCCTCGATTTCCCAAAATCTCTGAATGCCGTGCTCGATGCCGGCTACACTTAAATGAACTCTATTTGAAAGCATGAGCGCTCGATTTTCGATGTTCATGTTTCCGCCTAAAACCCAACCAAAAAGAGTTTTTGTTAAGAATGGCTTCTCTGGGCCCAATTTCACCTGTCCCTGACAGAGCACTTGCCAAAAGACATTCGCGCCTAATAAAAGATCAATCTTTCCCGGTGTATTACAATCTGAATCGGCTAGCACAATGTTTGGTGGGATCTTCAAATCCCTCAACGAGAAAGAAAGGGCCGGCAGAGGGTCCGTAATTTTGTCTAACACAATACAGCTCAAAATGTCCTCGTATTTCCCGTTACGGGAGCGGATTCGAACGTTTGCTCTGAATTCAGCGTTCAGAGCCCTGGCACCAACACCCGACAGTGAGGTGATATTACCTCGTTTCTCAATTTTCAAATTTTGACACAAGTCGGCGCTAACTAAGTTAAGTTGGGATCCGGGGTCCAAAAGAGCTTTTGCCGGGGAAAATGACCCGGAGGATCCTTCTACGAATACGCTAACCGTGGACAATAAAACTTGCGCTGGCGCCGCGATTGCAGGACGGCTACAAGCTGCTGAAACGGATGCGACGGGTGCCTCGCTCGGGGAGACGGCCCCGACCTCCCGTGCGTCACTGCTGGATTCTGGCGGTCCAGGACGCGGCGACGAAGTATTTTCGTGCGCGTCGCGCTTTGGACGATAACACAGTAAAGTATGGTGCTTTTTTCTGCATACGCGGCATCTCGACGATGTGCATTTTACCACGAAATGTCCGGGCTTGAGACAATTGTTGCATAATTTCAAACGACGCGCCTCTTCGATACGAGCGTTTACCGACAATTTTGAGAATGATTCGCAAGCGCTAATCGAATGATTACTATTTTTGCAAAAATCACAAGAGTGATTACCTTGCTCTCTGGCTACATGAGCGCGTGCATGACTTTTTTGCTCGGATCCCTGATTTCCCAAACTCGAACCTATTTTCGCAGCTTCCAGCGAACCTAATAAGTGACTTTTGCTCTCTAAAAAATCTAACAACTCTCGCAAAGTAGGAAATTGTCCGGCATGTTTGCATAATTCCCAGTCAGTCTGCATTGCTGAGCTGAGCTTCGAAACTATGATATGTATTAGTATGGTGTCGACTGTGGGTTCCCCGTACGCCTTTAAAATTTCCAAAATTCTAACTACACTATCGAGCAGCCTTTGAACAGACGAATGTGAATCCTTTTTTACGTTCTCTAAACTGAATAACGCATTTATGTTTGATTTTACGATCAGTTTCTTATTTTCAAATCGCTTGACTAGAATGTCCCAAGCAATGGTATAGTTATCGTTGGTAACTTTTAACGACGAGATTGAACTAGCAGCTTCTGCCTTAAGGGAAGAAATCAAATAGTAAAATTTCTGAACGTTGGTCAAATTAACGTTGTTATGAATAAGCGACGTAAAGGAGTCATGAAATTGAACCCAATTCTCGAATTTCCCCGAAAAGGAAGGCAAATTTAAGGGTGGTAATCTTAATCCAGCGAGCTCTCCTGAAGGGCCACTTTGCGAAGAATTTTGACCTACATTCGGTTTTATACCCGAACTGATCTTATTTTTTGATAAGAATTCCTTTACTGCGCTACTAATCTCGCTAAAATGAGTCATAAAAGAGTCAAATTCATTGAAAAGTTCATCAAAGTTTTCAGCGTCGGCCTCCATTAGGCCCTCCATTGACTTCTTATACTCATCCAACAAATTTTGGAAACAACTAAACTCTTCTGACAAGTTGCCGACCTCGTGAGCCTTCACGGGGCTGGACGAAGAAATTCTATGAAATAGAGTTTTGAAACGATCTACTTGGGCTTTTATGAATTTGCAACGAGTGGTTAAAGTGCGAGTTTCCGACATGACCGCTGATGTCGAACGAGTTTCCACCATGACTGACACAAGCAAAAAACAACACTAAACGAAGGCGTAATGGAAAAGGACTTACTTTTGATTTGAGAACGTAGTAACTTCTTGACGAACAGAAAACCAACCCGCTGCCGATCGCTGCCGCTTGACGTGGGACCTGGACTCGGTGTAAGCTCTCGATGGTTGAATTTCCTGGTGTTGGCGAAGCTTCTTGACGCTCTCCGACGAAACGATGTTGGAGCAATTGCATCCACCAGCTACTGGAAACTTGTACACTCGCGTTTTTTAGCTTCTTCCAAATCCGGCTCGAAGGACCAATGTTTTTTGTACGATTAACTTGATAAGAGGCTTCCACGAATGGGGCCCCCAATTAATCCACTGCGAGTTCCGGTTCAATGGGATTGCCGGGAACTGCCACTTAATAACCCTAACTTGGGTTCAGTTAGTTGTTGGAGTGAAACAAGACTTAACAAACACGAGTATATTGAGTAACAACGATTACAAACGTCACTGATGGACCGATGGTTTTTTACAAAAGCTTCAACTGTTGTGACACGCTTGGATTGGCCACGCGAAAATAGCGAATTGCGCGTAACCGTAACACAAAACAACCTGGAAACGTCTTTACCAGGGAGTTAGACCGAAACGCAAACTAGCACAAAGCATAGCTGAACTTGCTTCCTCGAGGCTCTGGATCTAACTAACTCTGAATTTACAACGAGGCGAACTCGCCAATTCAAGGAGGGGCAAGCTCAAACACTATTGGCTGAGGCGATCCTGCGTAGCCAATCGGAGCGTCGCACGTAGGAATAAATACTTATTCTAAAAATCTTAATGCTAAGCTCTCTCAATGAGGCAATTGAAAGAAATCCATAAACCCATGATTCCCAAATATGCTAAGTCGGCTTAAGTTCTATTAGAAAATGTATCCATCCGCTTAAAAGCCATTAAGGGAAGCTTACAAATTCCTTTCCAACATTAACAGAGGCAAACAAATACGGCAAGATGCAAATTTGGCTTTACCACGACCTTTGAATGAGATAAAACAGTTATGACTTGAATTACGTGATTAATTATAATCAAAAAGGTTTTGATGCACGCATCTGTGTGAATCAAACAAACATAGAATCTACAGTTTTCGTTTTTCGATGCTTCATCGTGACAGAACAAAGGGGTGAAACTATCGCAACATCATTATCGTTTTTATGATATGTTGGATAAGGAGAAGGGATTGTTCATTACATAAGCACCTCGATGAAATCTTGTTAAGATTTAAATTTCCAGTGAAAATTTCAGAATGGGACTGTGTTGCTTGTTTTTAGTGACAAAGAGGGTCAGTTTTGATAGTATAAATAATCCGCTTGATATGATTTGTCACTAAGCAAGAAGTTTAAGAGATATAACCCAAAAAATTCGAAATGTTTTGAACAAGAAAATATTCAAAGAAATCTTTATTTTTATATTTGATACTACTCTGTATAGTAGTATTTTGTTCTTTGAATTACTATTTTGTTTGTATAATAGTAGGTACTGGGAAAAGCTAGTTGTAGTAATAATCGACTGGGTGTTCCCAGATCTAATACCGTGTACCTTCCTCAAATTGTGTGCTCTGACTTGATACTGTAAATGTGAGGAGAATAATAATAAAAAGTAAATGTGCTCGAAACAGTTTTGAATGATTTCCATTTCTAATGATTTCCATTTCTGTAATTACCCACTTACTTAATTATAAAAATGCAGTTAGCAGGTTATTTATTATACGCCAGTTTTAATTAAATTAATAATTAAGATTTTTTATATTCCACTTTTAGCGAAAATTCGTAACATTAGACACCGCTGCAAAATAATGGGATGCAGATAATTCGAGGTCCTTCGCCTCTCATGTGACCGGTTTCTCTTTCGATGCAATCAAAAACAAAACAAATTCGCCGAGCGATACACATTTCAGGTTTCACTTTCTACAATTTTCCTTGCTATCATTAATTAAGTATTATTAGAATAGAAAACGATCAAAAGTCAAGAAACTCTCCTTAACCTGGCCGCAAAAAGAAGACTGGGAATGTTAAAGACATTCTTAAAACAAGCGAATATCAATCTTCGCTCTGACAGTTACAATAATTATTACAACCGTTTCCAAATAATTCGCATCTACGTGTTATCTCCGGTTTCATATTACCACAAGCGTGATTAATACTGATTGTCTCATTTACGATTTTTTCGCTTGGAAAGTACCGATCTAATAAAAAATTCGTTAAGGAACTTTCTCTTCAGTTTTTATCGTATTATATCGTGTTAAAAAAAAACTCATTCTCAGCATTCACAGTTTGTCATAACTTGATACCTACGTATCCATTGAAGCAAATGAACTATCATAAGCCAGGAAGAATTAAATTACATCTTGATCTTGAACTATTTTCCTAAAAATATACAAAACAATTTTTATTGACTGTTATGATTAATACACTCGTTGTGTAAATGCCATCGTATTTTCTTTTTTGCTTGATGCAAGTAAACTGAATGCAGTATAAACTTTTGCCTGTCACAGTGACAAATGTTTTCATAAACAAAATGCAATCTGACATTCACCTACAGACTTAAGTTAAGACATGACTAGATTTTTTATCTTTCTTTCCAAGGCTTGCCCTAAATGAGTTTTTTTTAACACACGATACCATCATATAGTTTGTGTGCGCGAATTTCTGGACATCCTGTATAACGGTATATACTGCCCTTTTAATATATTGTGTAATTTGGACTTGAGATTGTTTGCTGCTGTAAATCGGTTGTTGTGTGCCGAAGCAAGTCGATGGAATCATGGTTTAAATATGATTTTCCGAAATCTCTAAATGATATTGTAAAATATTGCATAATTTTGATATTAGACCAATTTCTGCTGTCAGTCATTAAGGGAACTATAAATTAAATATTACTTACTTGTTATTTCGAAATGAGAATTTAATATTTTGGGCACTTTAAATATCTGCAATTTTGACTATAGTTTAATTAAAGGACGTATAATCTTATGTGACCTTAACATTCTGATAAAAATACATCTCGTATATTCGCTAAAAAAACAGTCCTTTACAGAATTTTAAATGCCTTCAGGTTTAATTTTTGTAAATTACAGCATACAAGACCTCTATTAAACTTTTGGCTATTAATTCCGCGAGATCGATTGGAGCCTCAAACGATGGGAAAAGCGCGGGATTCACGACCGAAGATAAAAATTTCTTTTTTGCAGACTGATATGGAGGCCGGCGCGTTTCTCTTTCATCCTCCCTTTCCCTTCAGTCACTTACATGTCTTATTATACAATGTTATTTGTCTATAATTACGTACATCATGAATCGACAAAATCGAGAATAAATCGTGCGAGCCGCCGTTGAATCGTGCGCAGAGGCCGTTCCTGGTTTCACTTTTCTCAAAATCCGAGTTCCGCGTCGCGCACTCGAAAAGGACTTTAAAAAAGATGCGCTAACCTGCTATAATGCCAGGTGTGTGTGTATACAAATGTCACAACGTGCATTGTCGGTGACTTTCCCAGCTACGTGAGAGCTTTTTACGTCCGTACGCCGTAGTTTAATATTGTCCTATCACTATCCCACAATATACATTTAATATGCTGGGAACATCTGTTCACATACAACAGTAAATAAATGGAAGTGCGATGTTCAAATAAATATGGAAATTGAAAAATTGCCGGGTAATTATGTACTTCAGACTAGAACATCCGTACCTGCCTTAAATTTCAGAACTAATTATTTCAGAGCAGCAAAAAACGTGATAATATTTTGCAGGTTTGGTTAAATTCTTGAATAACAAATTTGCGTCTTAATGGAAAAATTTAAAATTCTGCTCAAAATATTCTTTAATAGTATATTACGTAACAAGAGTTGTAAATGTCATATTACGCATGGCTGGAAAAGTTGCGCACGAACCGCGTAGCGATGAGTGAATTAATTCCAGGAGTGCGTAATTGCTTTACAACTCGAGTTGTGTACTATATTTTTTCTACGACCACACTCATTTCGTTAAATGAAAAAGAAATTTTTTATGGACGGTCACACCACCTTAACAATTAAGCGGCTATAATCATAGCTCTGCGCTGCTTCGTAAAAACAACAACTATAGTAACCAAAGCGAAAAACCATGGTTACTACCAACATAATAAGTCACTAAATCCCTAATCGTGCGATCGACCCACTTTACGCACGCTGTGCGTAAGAACACGCTTACACAACTTGTAAATTGTACAGTTTTGATCGCTTACACTACTTACAGTAGTGGTCGTAGAAAAAAAATAGCATATTGCCTAACAGGAGCTGTAAAAAGCATATTACGGGCGAGTTGAAATGTTACCTACGCGTACAACTCGCGTCGCGGCGAGTGCGCAATTGCTTTATAGCTCGTGTTGCCTGCTGTACTTTTTCTACGACCACTCTTAAAAATAATATTTTATTAATTGTAAAATCAGTACAGTGACAGCACCTTAAAAACGAGGCGGCTGCAGTCACAGCCGTTCTTCTCTGCACCGCTTTATACAAACAAAAAGTGTAAAAGTATACGTAATTATAGTAACCAAAACCAAAAAACATAGCTTTAGTTTACTACTAGTTTAACCAAGAAATACCAGTTTTGAATCACTAGGGGAGGCTGAGGCACATTGGGACAAAAAATTCAGAGCGCTACAAGTTTAACCATTGATAGCAAATATACCAACTTTTGGCACAACATGGTTTAATATGTTGTACAGGTTCTACTAACATTAATAAGCCGCAAAATTTAACACTGAATTCTTCAAAAATTACTGAAAAGTGTATTTTGTGCCAAAGTACTCCAGTATGACGCAGTTTGGAACAAGCACATGGTAGTTTTGGTTAGGATGGAATAATTGAAGGGAATAATGGTGAAATACATATATTGAAAAATGGTTATATTATTGAAAAAGTATAGATTACATTATGGCTAAGATTTAAACGATCAGCAAGGTATTTGGTTTTTGGTAGACTATAAAATACAATTGAGCAGTAAAATTAATTATTTGTCAGCAAAATGTGAGACGATAACTACTAAGGCGAAATGGTCATCTCTCAATGTATTTGTGGGCAGCTGTAAAACTATATAAACATTAAAAATTATAGACGGGAAACTTGTAACATCAGAGATCAACATATTTTGTTCAGCTGTTAATATCTTTTTGATCAGCTCTAAAACTAAGTGTAGCTTAAAACACCTTTGATTAACAAAGTTTGATTAATATCTATTTTTTATGAGCTCTAAAATTAAATCTAATAACAAATATTGCCATAAATATGAGCCATGTACTACTGTACTATTTGTAGTAGGTGCATACTTAATAATCACTTCTAAATACCTTTAAACATATTGTGGCAACAATAATGCATGTTCCTTGCAATGAAGGTAAAATAAAGAAAACTCAATGAATCATCAAAAATATAATCACAACATGATTACACTTAATCTTTAATTAATTCACTGACCAAAGAAATAAAACGACGATCGTTTGTTTTATTGGCTAATCAAGTTGTTAATTTGTAACAGCTGTTCAAGCTTTAATTCTTCTCACATACGATTAGTCATTTTGCTGTTCAATACTTAATTCTGCTACGAAAATAGATTTTGGACGGACAGGTGTAGTATTAATATGTTGCTTAAAATTTTATTATGCCGACTAAATCAACTTATTCTGCTGACTACATTTATATGTTAGAAAAATTGAATTGATAAATGATAGTAACACATAAAGCTGTTAAAAAATATTTTGCCGATTTAATTGTTTGCCGCATAATTTCATTGCTAGTATTTAATTCCGTTCCATTATAGAACGATATAACTGTCAAAATTAATGTCAAACTGTACAGATGAAGTCATTCTTGAAGTGCCTTGAACATCGCAGCTTGGAACCAATCTTCTTGCGAGGGACAGCAGAGATAGATGTCTTTTGCAATCGGGAATATACATTCAGATTTCCCTCTTCGGAGGGAATTTACTTCGTATTCGTTCAAATCAACTGCTCCAACAAATAGTCATCGTTATTTCTATTATCATCATGCTGTAAATTAAAAGGGCATCGCCTTCAGGGTCATCAGAAAGGGCTACATTGAGATAGGAGCACTTGCTCTTGCGAGACTTGTATTTTCAGGTTTTCTGTAAGATAAAGTTTGATATCTCTTCATAAAAACTCACATCCATTCGCTTCCAGCGTTTTGATTTTCCATCCATGATGGTGGAACATTTTTCTTCAGCTTTATTGCAACTCGCATGCATTTTTGTGTGTTATCATAGGTGAGCCCCGTAGGCATGCAAGACGCTTCCTTGAAATAAACTTCAAGATTTTTCTTCAACAGCAGAGAATATTTGTCCAGACGCATATTTTGACTTGTAGTTGCCTTGGATGTAGTAGTCATCATCAGATCCTTGCTCGGAATAATTTCCGTTATTAATTTTATTATAAATTTGCAAGCTGTGGTGTAAGGTGCTCCTCTTTAAATTAAATTGAGATACAGCGTTACGCATCGATATCTTGTTCTATACAACTTGCTGAATAGCTCGTTGGATTGCTTCTTCAGAAATTGAAGGCCTGCTTGTCTTTCCATACATCAACAATACATAAGGCACAGCTGGTCAGTCCCAAAGCGCCCCATGAATTTCGTCCCAATGTATCAAACTTTTTGCATTTTCCGTAAAAATATTATTTAGTGTTCAATGCCATTTTCAGTATATTCTGCATGAATTCCGTAATTTGAAACTTTAACACCACCCTGTACCATGAAAAAAATGCTTATTTTTTTCAGCTTTACATCCTGATGAAAGGAAAGAATCAATTTAAAAATCACCCTGTATAAAACTAAATGGTTTAGCCGAAAATTCCAGATTCTAGAACAATCTTAGTAAGAGGACTAAATCCCATTTTAACGTATTAAAAACACATTTGTGTAGTTAAATTTTCACTCAACGTTTTAATCAGCTCTACACTTCTAACATCATCCACAAACTAACTGACCAATGTGGTCACAAATTAACAACGCAATCAAAGCGTTTTAAAGTGGTAAATTAGAACTGTCGAAAAAAGCCCCATGTCCCAATGTATCCCACCCTCCTCTATAGCTTTTTCAATAAGCCTTTTATGGATATAACGGGTGTTAGAAAACTCGTCTTGTCAGAGTCACATATGGAAAAAAAATCAGTGTCTGAGATTAATTCTTAAATATCCACTATTCATTAGAACTACTGACAGCTACCGCCATTTAACTAATTGTGATTAAGTCAGATGAATTTGAAATACAAACATGTTTACTACTACCAATACAGGATATACGTTTTAATAAACATAGGTGACTCTGATAAGACGAATTTTCTAGCACCCGTTATTACCACCGCAGTGTTAATACTGCTATCTAGGCACGAAAGCAAATCATTTGAATGACTCACGCTGTGAAGTAAGAGTGTATCTTAATTTGCTGGAAATTGAAATTCCTAATATGACGTACAGATTTCCTGAAATCGAATAAATAACTAGCCTGGCCGGAATTGTATTAAAATTTCTGGAAAATGAAAAACAAAAGTGGGAACGTCAGCTCGTTCTCGTAATTCGTATCTATATGTAAAAAAGTTTCATATGTGTATGCAAATACCAAATATTTCGTAAAGTTCAACTTCCACTGTAGTGCAGTTTGTTTAACTTCGCCTCCACCAATACTTCCATTTTGAAGAGTCTACGAGACGACTGCGAGCCATACATTGCCAAACAACTTCAAGGCGTCCGAGGTTAACGAGCTTTTAGATCAGTTTCGAGTCCGGGGTGCAAATGAATATGTTAGAAAATGTATATCTTATGTTCGTTTTGCTCTAGTTATTTGTTATTTAGTAATCAATTTGTGTATAAGTGGAACAGTACAGAACTCTATTCTCTATCAAAGAAGTCTTGTTCATTCTCAGACATCGTTTGCCAACTAAATTTGACAGAAGTTTTTTTAATATGATTTTAGATTAATTCTAAAAGAAGCAACCGAAATAGAACTTAAAAGTTCTTCTTTTATATTATAAACGCAAATAACAAGTGAACACACGATTTAATTCAATAATTACTAGTTTGTATACAATAAAAAATGTAGAATGCACATTACAAACGTTGTCGTCAAGACTGTACCTTGACGTTAACAGTTTTACCATGTACATTTTTAATAGTTAACTCAGAATGGCTGCAACTATGTCAGCATAATAATAATGAAGAACTTGTTAACACTACAGTTCTTACATTTTTATTACTGCAATAAAGGATCTACGTAGTTTAGCTAAGCTCCACCTCACATCCCTATAACGGAGAAGCTAAGAATTTAAAAAGAAACTGATTTTTTTACCTCGATGTAAGATCTATGTTGTGCAGCTTTGTGGAATTCGTTTATTTGTGGATAATGTGTACTGCCATTTAGATTGTCTCAACTCTTATCAAAGTGATAAATATCTCGGAACTGTTAACTAAACTACACTTCAGTCCTCCAATTACTGAGAATTGAAAATAATGACAACAGGATTTTCGACTCTTGGAACAACTTGCCAGCCGATGTAGTGTGTGCACCATCGATTAATACTTTCAAAAATAAGTACGACAATCTCTAATATATTATGTCAATTGATATTTGTTTAAATTTGTATTGTATTATTTTTTTTATTTTTTTTTGCCATTGCTGCCAATTGTAGTAATTTGTTTCTTTGGGCATTATAAGACGTTTGTCTTCAGCCCTTATCTGAATATAATAAATAAATAAATAATTTTTCATAATATTTGATACACCCTATTAGTGATGTGAGCTTGAAAAGTTTCATGAAAAGTTTCAGTGAAAAGTTCCAAATTTTATTAAACTTTTCAAATTTATAAGATTCACATGTTTCAAAAAATTTCAAAAGTTTCATAAGTTTCAAAAGTTTCAAAAGTTTCTTATAAATTTCAATTACAGATTGCTAGTGAAGTCAAAACAAAGCAATCAATCTAAAATACATGAAATTGATGATGATGAAGAAGAAGAACTTAGATTTACAGACTCGGAAGAGTCGGATGCTTCTCTATCTCAAGATGAGAAATTAATGAAAGACTATACATTACATATGGCAGAAGTTAGTAGTGACGAGGTGACAACTGATGACTATGGTGACACTGAATTAGAAAATAATGAATAAAAATAGGTTTAAATAGTAAATACTAATTTTAGGTATATAGGATATTTTTAAAAACTGTGTCTTGTAATTTCATAATTTGTAATCCCTTTTAAGTAAAATCAATGTTCTGTATTATGTTATATATTGGTATTACTGTATTAGATACTTTAAACTGCTGAAAGCTACTTAAATGTACAGGAATCCTAAAAGTTTCATAAGTTTCAAGATTTTCATGAAACTTTTCAAAATTATAAGTTTCATGAAACTTAACATCACTACACCCTGTATATTGAATGTCTGCATAAACCTTTGAATTAAATTTATTTGTTACCGTCATTTTAACCATTTAAAGTTACAGTTTTATTAGTTTACATTCAAATAGACTGATAGGGAACCTTCAGTCGCAGCGAAAGTAGCAAATCTTAAGATTGAAAAATTTAGTTTACTTTTAAAAATAGGTATTTATTTATTATACATGAGAAAAAAGTAGAAGATTCTAGCTCGAGGTATGGTAACATACTAAAATACACTATTTTTCTGTGACGGGAAAATAGCTACTGCAATATATTAAAAAACGTAATCAAATAGGAAAATTGAGAGATGTGGATTATGAATTTTTCAAATTATAGGTTGTAGCATAGCTAACTAAAATTTATATAGCAAAGCTATATACTGTTATTCCATATGAGTCATTTTCATTGCTGCAAAATACAACCCGTAGTAACCTGTAAATAACCTTATTGTTGGATTTGAAAAGAGAGGTATGACATGATATTACCGACAAATGTTCAAGAATGTCGTATAACAAACGTTATGGATGCAAGTGGTTGGTATTGGTCGAAAGTGCTCAAATGGAATTGAATTATTGGTGGAGTAACGTTATTTGACAATGTATGCAATAGTCACGGTTATAGACACTTACAAAAGTATTGAATTTTGTGATTATGTGTAGTATGTACAAAAATGTATACAAATTACTGCATTAATAATGGTTTGATCATATTCAAATTACTTTTGGACTTGCGTTTGTAGTTTTACATAAAACATGTGTGTAGTAAATGTGGATGACCAAATGTACAAGCCTAATTTTAAAGTAGTATTTGCCTTTTTGCCTCATTTACAAGAACAGATTAGAACATAGCAAAATTTTATGTAATATGTATGGAACGTTTATTGATGAAGGGAAGAAAATGTTTAATTTTAAATCGTTCACAGACCGAGGTTTGTATCGTACGCGTACGCTTAGTATCCTGGAGGTCACGAGTTCTATCCCCGTGACTCCTTGATCTGATTCAGGTTTTTAGGTAGTTTTTCTCAGTATTAATTCCAATAATCAAAATTAATACTTTAACATGAGAGTAGTTGGTAATGTTGCTCAGAGATGATCACTTTTCTCCCAATGCTCATCTTCAATTTGTTTCCGTCAAAACCGACATTCACTACCGTATTTTTCTATAACTGATGATGGTCCATTCTATACTTCGAGGCACGTTCATTTAACGTTTGATTAATCGATTAATCGAACTGTTACGCGTGTTGATAAATTCGCCAACACCAACAGATAGTGTATGAGTTATGAGAGAGTCATACGGCGAAGTTCGATTAATCAAACAGTCGTGCATATTGGAGTTCCGTTGATCAAAGGTAAAAATAGATGTCCTGCAAATTTTAATTGCGTTATTAAGACTTATACCTTGGAATTCTTCATTTATTTAGCGCATTAACATATACTAGCGAGAGTGGTATTAGTATTTTTGACAACAAATTGTTAGTTTGAGAAATAATTTTTTTTACACTGATGCGTTTTATTCTAAAGCATGAGTAACCCCTGGTGTTGTACAATCATAACGTGTTTGTTTTACTTTTTTGGTATTTTAATTTTTTTATATTATACTGACTCTATTGTTACATCTGCGAAAATGTCAAAATTAATTTAAGTAATAGGTTCTTGTAAAGAACTGGCTACAACAACGTTGCTTAACATTTCTGTTCGCCGATAAAGTCCTTATATGGTAGTGCATGGAACAGTCACTCCCACTTTTGCAATTTCATGGTACATTGTTTGGAAAATAATTAATTTAAATTAATTTAAAGCTCATGCAATTTAATGTGCAAGTAAATATGTACAATAGCTGTAATATGTTGCCGTTATAAATATTCAGGCACGACTTTGCAATACAAAACGTTTCGTAGTGGAACCAGCTGGCGTTTTTGCATTGAATTAGCGACAATTCGCGGAATCACTTGAGAAGGATTTCTTAATTATTGAATTAATAATAACCTCAGTTATTTATAACTCCGAAAACCGATGCAACTACAGAATTTATTTAGGTTACGTAGGATTATTCCAGCGAATTTTGCAAACTACTAGTATTTATTTGTATCTCCAAGAGAGTCGTTATACAATTTTTTTACCAAAACTTAACCATTTTTAGAACATATTCTTTGTGTCCTCATTAATATGCATGAGCAACCTTGAAAAGTGCGTACACATCTAGAATTCTTTATGCCTATTCAACTATTTTTTATGCGGAATATTTCCAGTTCTTCAACCTTTATGTATGTTTTTCTAAAACGGCAGTGGCGTGCTGTTTCTATGGCAGTTTTTGGCTTGGACGCAGAAATTAAAATGTAAGCTATTTTTGCTACGTGTTACTACATTTTGAAAGTAATTAATGATAGTTATTCAACTAGCAGTGAGCATATTTACACTGATCCTGATTCTAGTACTAAGAAAGATTAGTTAACCATTCTATTATACGTATTTGTAAAAAAATATATTCTGGAAATGTTATCAATACACCAAATAGTATATTTTCTTTATCATGAAGAATTATCTTACTCTTTTTATTAAAATAATAAATAGCACGCCGCTGGTCTCTAGTTGTTAAACAAGAAATACAAAAGTTAGAGACTCAACATCCAACAAGCCAACATCGGAATTCTACAGTTCTTATTTAAAACACGATTATCCGCAATTTTTATAAACTATGCCACTTTTGTAACAAGATCTCGTACTGCAATTATAAATGTATAATTGCAACACGTAGGTATTTACCTAAACAACCGGACGTTGGCAATACAATTCTGACACGAAAGACATGAATAATTTAAATAATATTTCTTTGCTAATTGCCTACATGTTCGTTAATATGGAAACCTTGTTCGAGCATTTGGGTTGTTAATAAATAATTCCAATTTGTTTTCCGTCTTTGATGGAGTCTTTATAATGGTTGATATAGGACTCTTCAGTCCTGAACTAAATGGCCATGCCTGTAATATTTAGAATTCCTGCGAAACCACTAAAATTGTGAAACGGCAAAACGTAGTTGCGAAAAATTATACTTTACAGCAAAAATGCGGCGTGGAGTGGTTTCAAAGTGCTAGTTACGTGACGCATTTAATTTCACAAGGTTAGAATTGCATTGTAGCCTTGGCAGTTAAAGAGGCAGACATAAACACGATTATCTTTACAGTGTGATGTGGGATTAAGCCATTTTTAATGGCACAATTCGCATAAAGAATTGTGGAACGAGTGTGGAATTTAAAAAGATCTAAGATACAACTTTATTTCCATATGAAACTAGCAGATCCAAATTTGGGCACAATAAAAAAATGTAAGGAAATCTCAGCGAGCTTTCGATGTCATGTTTTTAAATAGCCAAGGTTGGAAATACTAGATTCGTAAAACATTAAAAAATAGTTGATTGGTCATATATTCTCTGAACGTCTGCAAAAGTGACAGCTCCAATTAATTTAGTTATGAGATGGTTCTGGCTTAATTAGATAATTAACCAGTTAATTATTACATTTCATTTATTGGTCATCTTAATTGACATGGTCTATTTTCCTAATGTGTCATCGTTATTTCTTTTTTATTTACCTGCTTGCTGTAATTTTTTTATTAATAACTGTTATATTATCTACACACATTAGCTGCCAGTAAATACTTATTACATATAGGGTAGCACTTCAATTTTGAAAATTCGCCAATTTTTTAACGAATTGTGTTGATAGGGTAGCAAAAAGGCTGAGTGCAACATATAGGTACAAAATATATTTTGATCCAATACCTGCTTGTAAAGTTGTATTTTATCTATTAGTCTCTATGGTAATGCGACTTTTTAATGATGACTGTCGATAAAATGTTAGCTTATTCGCTAGTGAATAAAACAGTTCACAATTGATAGCAACTAGCACAAACCAAGATACTATGATTGCTTAGTTAAAATTATTTTTAAAACTTATTTATATAAGTAAATGGCATTGGAAAAACTTGTATGCCATACGCGGATAAAGAAATTGTATCCATTTGGGTAAATTAGCTCACTCGGCTAAGGTTTTTCACTTACGGATAAAATGTCTCTGTATTCACGTGTACTATGCATAACTATTTTCGGAGTTGATTATTTAAGACATAGACAATGTAATTATATGTATTTAGAGCCAAAGTCTATCAAACCTAAACGTAACATACTCTGTTTTCATTTCGGTAATTGTAGGTAATGTATATTTTTTAGAATAGTCCACTAAAAAAATTGTATCTATAATTTTAGGAACTTGTTCAAGGGGAAAGATGTGTACAGTGCACACTAGGATAAGGAGGAAAATCTTTCAATTAAATACCACTCTTAATAGAGGACGTAGAACTACTTTGCAGTGATACGTTTATACTACCTGGCAATACAACACATTTGGTACGCTTTATTACCTTTTTAATGATCAATATGCAACCGTATTCATTTATTAATGGTTGGGAAATGAGAAATCTGAACAGTTTTGTTCTCTAATTAAGGTTGCGATGGAAGGGCCGCAAATAACAGTTCGGGTAGTTCCAGCTGGTGTCTAGATTTTTCTAAATACATTTTAATTTTTTCCGGTAATTTTTTATAAATTTGTTCGAACTAAATATGCAAAGGGCACGTTCTAGTGGATTTTTATAAGTACCAATGAAGTTTTGAATAAAATCGCAAAAATGTGGTCTATAAAACTTCATATTTATATAGACAGTGTACATATTCTTCAAATTAAACAGAACACGAAATTGTATTTGCAAAATGAGGTCTTCTTTATGAACAAAAATAAACTTTTATAATTCTTAGTTTAAACAATACCTGAATTAGTGAATCGACTTTCTAATTCTTACCATTATTTATATATCTAAATTTCGAACGACCTGTGTTTGTATCTTTCTATGAAATAACAGAGACGAGTTTATTTTGGTTTAGATAGTTACAATATAGTTATTTATGTACGACCGGGAGCAATTGGTCACTTTATACCATATTTTTTAGGGCGTAATGTGTCATTTTACGCCCGCTTAATGTCTTGTTGTCAGTTTGACAAGCAGTGACAATTAGTGGCATCGTAGGTTGCCAAAATGTATAAGAATTATAAAACTGGCTGATTTTTTCAGTCTATGCATAATAGCTATTTATGCAACAAGTGCTAAAAGTTGATGTTTATGCACGAGACATGAAAATTATGAAACGAAGCCGAAGGCTGAGTTTTATAACATGTCGAGTGCAATAACACTTTTAGCACGAGTTTGCATACAATATTTTTCCTACGACCTTAATTTTCTGTTATTAATCCATAAATGTCGATTTAACAAAGGTTTGCATTTATGACAGTTATAATTTATGTGATAATAAAGAGATCGCCTTGACGCGCAGGTGGTCCTAGAAAAAATGTTTTATGCACCTCGTACATAACTAGCGTTTATGGCCCTTATCGGCTACGCCTAGGGTTCTCATTTTCAAGCCACGAACCATAAACGCCTTATTACGCCCTTGGTACATAAATAGCTATTATGTACCAAGGGCATTATGAAGATGTTCATGCCCGTCCGAGGGCGAGACGCTTACAAGCTCGAGAGCCTCTGGCTCGACACAACAGAATATAAAAATAAGATGCATAAGGATGCAAAATGCAAGTACGAAGCTCGTCTGTACATGCCGTTTCGTGATCGTGTAAAACCTTGTGTAACGAGTGCAAACGTTTTCCCCAGAGAGTTACTATATTCCAATTGTCCGCAATATTTATATTCACTTAGAAAAAAGTCCAATATGGACAACTCAGATATTCGCAATTCTCAAAATCACACCATGTCATACTGATAAATTCGAAGAATGTGTTGCCTATATGGCACCAGTAGTAATCATAATCAATCATTTGTTAATTGTACTACAAATGTCGAAACTGTTTAAACAAACTATATTTGTATAGTTGTTTATGCACCAAGGTTGTAGTAAAGTGGTTGTTTTAGTCCGGCATAAATAGCGTCCCTAGCGAAAACGAATAAAATGTTTATGCAAGATACTACAAGTAACACACGCTTTACTCCCGCGGCGCATACATTTTAGCATGAACGGTCGCAAAAAAAGATTAAATGTAAAAACTATAAAATAGACTGCAAAGCTTTTTTGATTTATTTCGGATTTGTCATTTGGTTGATGGTTTATACTCGCGTAAATAGAAATAATAAATACAGTGTGGATATCAGCAACGCTTTAATAAAGGTTAGTTACTTTCGATATATACAAATGAATGAACAAATAAGATCAAAATTATATACTTTGCGCGATTATAAACAGACGCGCTAACAGTGAAATCTCGAGCGTGAATTTAGAGCTCGGTGGAATACCACGTAAAGAATGCCTCGGGTTGTTGCCCAGATCGTACTGATATTTACTTCTGTTCTGTTGCGTCAGCGAGGATATATGATCTCCCCCCCCCCCCCCCCCTTGACTCGTCTGGCCAGTGGGTTGAGTCTCCTGTCATTTAATGTGATAACGGTCATTGTTTCGCAGAGGGTTTGCGTCAGCGAAGGCATTTATGACCCCTCGGCTCGTCTAGCTGGTGTGCTTCAACCTTCTGATTGCGTCATTGTGTCTTCAAGGGTTTGATAGTCTCGACCCTCTTTATGTAATAGCTCGCCTGGCGAGCTGGGATTCTTTTCCGCGCGCATTCGCCGGCCTCGCGAGGTGTTTTAATTGCTAGCGCTTGAGTTAATTACACGCGCGTTCTGACACTTCGATTCCGAGATTGTCAATCACTTCCCGATGTTCTTCACATTGCGTTTTCAGACCTTGTCAACCACGTCGCGTTCTTTGTTGATTTCAAGAACACCTCCTGCTGACATTTGACATTTTGTCTTCAACGGAAGTTGGCCATCTTAATACCTGTATGTAGTTGTCTGTTTGACGTAATTTTTTTTATTGATGTTCGTTATGTTTGTACTGTTATTTCGTTTCCATGGCGACTTGAAAAGCCTTGGGAATAAACGCTTATTTTACTCCCTGTTTTGAAACAGTAAATATTGTTTTATTCCTATTCGTGCAAAGGATATTTTTGGACGAGGTAATACTACAGTATGTTTAATTACATTAGTAATTGTTTAGTTCAGAATGAGGGGCAGATTTGCATTGCCGAACTGGCGAAGATACGGGTACGGAACCTTTGTATAGTGTATTAGATATGCAATAAACAATATTATATGCTATTGATTCAATTTGTTTTGTTAAGAATGATTCCATGATATGAAAATGATAAAACTTCATACCGGCGTATTTATTGCTTGCTTGCACCTACTTATATAAAATAGCCGATAATCATAAATAGCCAATCCGTAATGGAAAGGTTATTCGAATTTTTGAAAAACCGCTTCGCGCCCGCAGCGCTCACCTACATCGGCGTCCTAGTTGCGGCTGTTTTTGTTTGGGTCGTTAACATGAAAGTTAAGTCTTAATTAATTTTAACGAGGTTAAGTATTGTACTCACACATACGTAATTGCATTTAATGCTAAACCTTATATAAGCGACACCGACGCGCCGTATCCAAATTTATGAATGCCGTAATTGGCTTTAATTTCGGCATTGCAGGTGTTCTTGCGTAACGTCACGAAAAGCCGATGATCGCGACTCGTTCGCGATTTGTCTTTCGCTTAATAAACTATTCGCTCGGTCGCTTCTTGACCCACATACGAGCAATAACCGCATAATATCTCGTAAATCATGAATAATTCCGCGGCCATTAGCGCAGGCATTTATATAAGGTAAACGCTCCGAGCAGAAAATATGCGTTCGATGCAATGGCTACGTTTATTTCCTGCTCACATTTTATGCGTGTGATTGATTAGAAAGTACTGTGCCAGTTTAGTGTTTTTATTGAGCGACAGTCGCTCGTTTTATTGCAGCAATTGCGAAGGAGCTTGTTAGAAATGTATCTCTGCGAGAGTAATATGACTTTTTAGTAGCTGTGGTTATTACTATTATTACCTTCGTAGATTTACTCATACGAAGTAACATCGCTAGAATTGTCTCAGAATTCACACCGCAATGAGAACTTGAAGTTCGTTGCCATTGAAAGACTTGGCGTTCGACTGAACACAATTTAATTAATGCCTGTAACATTTTTTTAAACGCACTCAGATGCTTCACAGAATGAGTATAGCCCAGTAGTAAAGTTTTTGCTCGGCTGAGCTGAAATGTGGAGTTCGATTCTCGTCGGCTCTGACAACAAGGAAGTCTTAATGCATTAATATCCGTAATCCTTATTACACAGAAGACGCCGATGCATATGGAAAAACAATTAATTAGAAAAAAACTGTATTTCGTCCAGATAGAGGACCATTTTGTGGACAGAGTTAAATTGTATCACATTGTAGTAAAGCCATAATTATATCTAATTTATCAAGAAGACTCTACTAAGGAGAAATAACTGGCGTGTCAAAGCGAACCGCTAAAAGTTGACTAATATGGCGGTCGTCGTATACTATTATCCATTCACAACACTCGAGAACTGTCAATGTCAAATATTTGCTGAGTGTACCTGGAAATTCAGACCATGTTTTAACAATTAATAACACACATGAAATACACTCCATTTGATTAACAACCGTAAACTGACTTTTAACCGCGATTACGTTAATTTGGCTCGCTTCCAACTCTCGAACGGCAGCGAAAACGAACGAAAATGACCGAAGATAGTACACGCTGTTGACAGCGCCGCGACGGCCATCCCCGGCATTGGGGCCGCTTTTATGCACAGCCATCATAGCAAGTTACATCTCCTTAGTACAGTTTTCTTGTAATTTATATATGTTGCATGCTATTTATTTTCTGTCCTTGTCTTCAAACCGTGTTCCACAGATGCCGCAGACCGTATTCTTCGTTTTTTGGTCATTACGAATTGCAAATTGTTAATAAAGGAAGAAATAACGGTGCTGGTTAGATATACAGGTAAAGTTGTGCAACAGTATGAGCGGTTCTTCTAAGAAATACAAGGAATTTACTAGAAAAACTGATCAGTTGATAAAAATTCGGTAGTGATTGATATACAGTAGATATGGGATATACCTAAAGGCGAAAATTTAAAGTTCCTGTCAGAGTCCATATTATACATTGTAGCCGCATCCCTTATTACGACATCGGATAATGCAACCTAACTGATACAGCGACCGAAAACCGGGCACAATTTATCGTATATATAACGACGAGCGGCGGAAAAATAAAAAAAAACTCCAAATAAATACCGCCGTCAATAACCTTCTAAAACAGAAGAAATCTTTGTGTAAAAAAATCCGTCGCACTGGAAATCGTGAGGATTATCGGATACACTATTTTAACTAAGTGTATCTTAAAGTGTAACTTCCAGACTTACATATAACGATAATATTGCAAAATTAAACGACACAAGAAAAAATCATTTATTAACCTTTCTTTAAATACCAAAGTCAGTGTCCATTGTTCCTCAAATATGGACAATCGCTCTGTGAAACAAATGAAGATGTTGCACAAACTTTGTCAAAAGTATATTTCGTTTATACTATGGAACCCCGCACTGTAACATTCCCTCCAAATGTTTTTCAGTAAAGTAGAAATTAGCTACAAAGTATAATATTTTTGTCTCAAATACTAGAGAAAGTTGAAAAGTTCAACATCCCCGGAGAAAGTTGAAAAAGAAACATCCCCAGGTAGAGATGATGTTACCTATACAATTTAAAAAAATGCTACTGCTCAATCTGTTCGCCTCATATAATGCATGGCTCATTTGAAAACTCACAAATTACCCGGCTTCTGGAAAATTGCATCGGAGGTTCCCGTTTTCAAGAAAGGGACAATTAGATGTGGGAAACTACATACCGATCAGTCTGACCTCCATTGTATCTAAATTAATGAAATCAATAATCTCTGAACAAATGTTACAGTTCCTTGTTAACCAAAAAGTTATTCCAGACTAACAACATGGCCTTCTTTTTGGCCGATCAGTGCTTACCAGTCCTTTACTCTGTGCGAATGATTGGTCTAAGTCTCTGACATAAAACCACCCACTGATGTTATATATTATGACTTTTCCAAAGCCTTAGATAAGGTAGCCTGAAATACATTGATGCAAAAAAATTAGATAATTACGACATAAAAGTAACCTTTTCCTCTGGGTCAAAGATTTCTTGGCAGAGGGATATTGTCATGTGAGAGTCGAAAATGCTGTATTCAAAAATCTACCTGTTCTAAGCGTATCCCACAAGGCTCCGTGGTTGGACCTCTTCTATTTCTTATATACAGTATGACCCTGGATTGAGTTACAAAGAGGTACGATTGACCAACAATTTTTGAATTTCAATTTCATATTTGGGGATAAAGCCCTGCTTGGCTTGAAACTAATTTTAAATATAGTTTAGATTTTTTCAAATAAGTAGACGTAGGCGGTAGATAAAAAACATTTTGTATTCAGTACCTTTTCTGGTTTAAATACTGCAAAATATCATGAATAAAAGTTGTTCAGAATTTAATATTATGCTCCATGCAAAATTTCAGAAATATCAGTTTACTTCTATGAAACCGTGGATGTTAAAAGGAATTACAGTAGAATACAGTAGGTATAGCTCATATTACGGAAAAACTAATGCAA
>OW679198.1:70923540-70968561 GCA_940337035.1 Agriotes lineatus
TTAATTAAAGGGGTTTAAATTTTCAAACTTCAAATCTTCGTAGAGGGCGCCACAGATAATTCATGAGATTCTTTAAAAAACAGATCGATAGCCCTTTTCGGGGTCTATCAGTGTATGAAGTTTAAACAAATTCCTGTGGGCAGTTTTTGAGAAATGATTTTTAGAAAATTTCCAAAATTTTGAAAATTTGTAATTTAGGCCCCTTAATATTTTTCAAAACACTTTTTATATCACCTCATGTTAGCTTTCATATACTATTCAGAAAAAAAAAATCAATTGAATCGATTCATCCGTTTTTGAGTAATAGGGCGTTAAACTCAAAATTTTCAAAAAATCATAGCGCCCTTCATTTGAAACCTAGCGAGTTCGGCAAAAAACTAACAGATTTGTCTTATGACCCTCTATCGTTATCCGCGATAAAATTTTCAAAATTTTAATCACGAAAACAGTGATACCAAAAAAACATGCGTAACTTCCGCTTCCGGTTTCGGATTTTTTTGAAAAGCTTATTTTGTCGATGAATTTTCGATAAACCCCCGCATTCCAAAGCGCATTAAAATCGGAGCAATACTTTCGGCTGTAGGAGCGTCACCCACCCACACACACACCCACACACACACACAGACATTTTTTAAAAACCACTTTTTTGGGTTCCTAGAGGCCCAAAACGGATATTTCTGTGAAAATCTCGATTTCCAAAATTTTCATGATTCCAAGACTTCCCTATACCTATGGGTATGGGAAAGTAAAAAACTACCAGTTAAATTATAGATTTTTTTATTCTGCGTCTATTAAAGCAATCCCCATTAAAATTGCCCAATTATTAAAGCCATAATTTTGCCGCAATTATTTGCCTATAAATGAAGATGAAAAATTTTCTGTTTCTGTTTTGTGGCGTCCTTTTTCGGTTCAGGTAGTGGCGACCCAACCGCTACTGATGACAATATTTATGACTGCACTATCATAATCATAACTCTATAATAAAGCAGAACACTTCCCAAGGTCAAACATGCATGCGCCTGGTCTATGTGTAGTTCGATTGTGGGCGTGGTCTTGATATTAGCAGCGTTGCCAGACCTGGTACAATTCTACGAATCTGGTACATTCTGAAACCGTTTCCTACAAAAGTACATTTTTAAAACGGGCATGCGCTCAGTCTGGCAACCCTGCATATTCTGACCCGAGTCGTGCCGACCTGCCGATAGTGCCGATGCCATCGGTGACGTAACCGATCCTTGCCGTTTATGTTTGTAAGTGTGGTTAAAGTTTACATTTATTATTTTCACTGAAAGACCAAATTGAAGGACGCACTTTTTCATCGTATGTACTTCACACTTCCTCTAAATTGCTGGCGGATGGCAGTAAGAAACAATTTTACAACTGTCATCGCTCTGTAAACTTTTTGTGTGTTCTAGGCAAAGTAATTTGGAGATCAGCAAAGGTATTTAATCTAATGTTGGAGTCAGTAATAAGAAAAATAGATGTTAAAGGAAATATCAGAACCAAAATGATCCATATCAACGCATACGCAGATGACCTCGTCTTAACAAGTAGAAGCATGAACGAGCTCAAAATAGTGTTCAGAAAACTGGAGATGGAAGCAAAAGAGGTTGGCCTGATCGTAAACGAGAAAAAAAGAAATACTTGCGAATTAACAAAGGTGAAAACCAGCTGCAGAATCTAAAAATAGGAAATTATAATTTTGAAGGGGTAGGCGAGTTCGTATACTTAGGTTCACAACTAAACACCACAAATAACACTAGCGAGGAAATAACAAGACGCATTCAGAATGGAAACAAAATTTATTTTATGTACAAGAATCTGATGAAATCGAAAATACTGCAACGTGCATCCAAATGGAAGGTGTATAAGTTAATGATAAGGCCAGTGATGATCTACGGGTGCGAGACGTGGTCGTTAACAATGAGAGACCAAAACGCACTACGAACTGCAGAAAGAGCAATAATGAGGAAGATATGGGGCCCAGTGCAATTTATGAATGGCCCACGGGGTAGAACGAACGTGGAATTAGACGTGCTAATAAGTGGTGCAGATATAGTGCGTCTTGTGAAAGCACAAAGACTCAGGTGGTTGGGGCATGTCGAGCGGATGGCGAGTGACAGGGCAGTAAAAAGCGTTTTCGAATGGAGGCCGGACTACGGAAGGACCAGGGGAAGACCCAAGGAAAGATGGCTAGACGGTGTTCAGCGGGACTTGAGAACCTTAAGGGTGCTCAACTGGAGACGAGTCGCACAGGACAGAGCCCGGTGGAACAACGTTGTAAAGGAGGCTAAAATCCACAAAGGATTGTAACGCCGGTTAAGTAAAGTAAGTAAATTGTAGCAACTGTTGAATTTGAAAAGACGTCATTATTATCAAAGCAAAATCGTTGATATCAAGAAGCCCTAAATCACTTTCAACACCTTGTTCTTTATACCGGGTGGCCATAAGTACCTGATATCACATTACCTTTGGAATCAACACCGCTTTATTAAAGCGATGAATACAACTAAACTAATAAATGTCATTAATGTCATCACAACTAAAATTCCTGTCTGTCAAAAATTATTACTGATTGCAATAAGTAATGGAGTTAGAACAGGAGATTTTTATAATCGAGTCGTAGGCTAAACTGCAGAATCCGGGGCACATTCTCCTCTTCTTATTGCATTTTATTACATTACATAGGTACCAATACTTATTGTAATTGAAATATAATACTAACCCAACATTTATAAGTAGCTAATTCCATGGCTACCGAGATCTCAGATATTTATGGTCACCCGGTATAGATTTTCAAGTTGAATTTTAGAGGTATTCAACTGAAAAATCACTTATCTCACATCAATACACACCGGTTATGCGATTTTCTTCAGAAGCTTGCTGTCGCATTTAGATAGTACAAAAAACTTATATATGAAGTTTCAACGCCATACCTCTTTTCGTTAATGAGTTATTCTGTTGGCAGACAGACCGACGGACGGACACACAGACCAATGAGCAAAAACATGTTTTTTGGGTTCAGGGGACTCTACAACGTGAAGATCTGTTGAAAACCCAGTTTCCGAATTTTTGGGGTGAATCCAATACTTTATCGTAAAAAGAAGTAAAACCCGTCTGCAAAACTTAATAGTGTGTTATTTACTGAACGTTTAGTTGTATGTAAAAAAGCTATATAGTCTTTTTTGTAGAGAATTTCCTAGCCTTCATTTTTTGTAATAACTAAAAAAGTCATACGACCCATAGAAAGCGAGATATTTGCGAAAAACTTATTTCTGTGACCTTTGACCTTGAATAACTCAAAACGCAAGCGCCATATCGATGGGGACTTTTGAGACATTATTTGTAATTTCAAAATAAAGGTGTATGCAAAATTTCAGCTCACTTGGATTTTTTCGGCAGATGCTGCGGTTGTCCGTCTAATGTAACTGGACTATCTTGCGATATTGTGCAAGTCAAAGTGTGAAAATTGCTGTTGATTTTGTTAATTCTGTTATTTTGTTATTGCTATTGTCGCTATTTTTGTGTGTGTTGTTAATTCTGTTTTGAAATGAGCCATACCACAATGATGAGTACGCCTCCGATTTATTGAGTCGTTTAGCTTAAATAAGGTTAACGATTTAATGTCAATATGATAGATGTCAAAAGTGTTACCAATACAAAACTTGGAAATTACTAGATTCTAACATTAGTTCTGCCATCTATGACCACTGGTTTGGATTCAAGTTGTAGTGACATCGCCATGGATATGCCATCTATGAGTGCTGGTCCAAGTTCAGACGACATCCCCATGGACATGCGAGCTATAGGTGTTGGTTCAATTTCCAGTGACATCGTAATAGGCACATATGATGGAAAGGTTTGTATTTTTGTGAATTATATGTTACAATGTACCTATTTTAATTATGGATTGCAGCTATGGTGTCAATGTAGGAAACCAGACGACGGCGAACAAATGGTAAAATGTTCTGACAGAAAATGTAGAATAAAATGGTACCATTCAGTATGCCTACAATTACACAAAATTTTTTCGTTGACCGCAAATTTTTTTTTTGTGGTGAAAAATTTGATTGATACAACTAACCTCCATGCAAAATATCAAAACCTCAAAATCACAAAAACAGTTAATTAATGAAAAAGAGTGGATTAATCACAAACAGTGTATTAATGACTTCTATTAATCCATCCTTTTTTAGGAAAAATAATTTTTCATATTTAATTATTCTTTTATGTTGTGTAGACAGCATGTGTAATTTTATTGATTGTTAATGTAGCTTACATAGTTTAGAAATATCCTTATGTTTCTTATCGTATAGGTACTATTTAATAATTTTTGCTATGTGATATTGTAATTTTGCTTTTTATTAATTGGCCACATGCAGAAAAAGATAATCAAATAATTTTACATTATACAGTGTGTCCCCGGATTGAGTTCACTATAGGTATAATTGACAAAAAAAATTTACAATTTTATTTTAATGTTTTGGGATCCCGCCCTGCTTGGTCTGAAAACAATTTTAAGCAGAGTTTTAATTTTTCGAAATTAAGTCTGCCATGAGAAATGTGAAAAAACTATTTTCTATTTAGGTAAACTACCCTTTTTGTTCATGATACGGCAAAATTTTGTTAAGAAAGGTTGTTTAGAATGATAGTTTATGGCCCTATACAAAATTTTAGAAAGATCTGTCGACTTAGAAAAAACCGTTAAGTATATTTTAGATAATTGTATTTAATTTTCAGGTAAACTATCCTTTTTGTTTATGATACGGCAAAATGTTATTAAGAAAAGTTGTTCAGAATGAAAAATTATGGCCCTGTACCAAATTTCAAAAAGATCTGTGGACTTAGATTAAACCGTTATTTTTTAGATTAAACAAATTGCATTTATTAAAAATGATTATTTCATCTATGTCGACAGATCTTTTTGAAATTTTGTATAGGGCCACAACTTTTCATTCTGAACAACTTTTCTTAATACAATTTTTCCGTATCATGAACAAAAAGGATAGTTTACCTGAAAATTAAATACAATTATCTAAAAAATAACGGTGTTTTCTAAGTCAACAGATCTTTCTGAAACTTTGCATAGGGCCGTAATTTATCATTCTAAACAACTTTTCTTAATAAAATTTTGCCGTATCATGAACAAAAAGGATAGTTTACCTGAAAATAAAATAGTTTTCGCTTCCCTGTCAAGGCCTACTTGTTTTTCAAAAACTGAAAATATTCTTAAAATTCTTTTCAAACCAAGCAGGACCGAATCCCAGAACCTTAAAACAAAATGCAAAAATTTTTAATCCATCTCGCCTCTTGTAACATCAATCCTAGGACACACTATTGTATTTTCTTTTCAGGTAAACTACCCTTTTTGTTTATAATACGGCAAAATGTTACTAAGAAGAGTTGTTCAGAATGGGAAATTATGGCCCCATACAAAATTTCAGGAAGTTCTACCTACTTAAATCAAACCGTAATTTTTAATAAATAGGTACAATTTTAACTGTTTAATTTAAGTAGGTAGATCTTCCTGAAATTTTGTATAGGGCCATAATTTATCATTCTGAACAACTTTTCTTGGTAAAATTTTGCTGTATCATGAACAGAAAGGGTAGTTTACCTGAAAAGAAAATAGTTTTTGCTTCACTGTCAAGGCCAACTTGTGTTTTCAAAAACTGTAAATATTCTTAAAATTCTCTTCAGACCAAGCAGGGCGGAATCCTAAAACATTAAAATAAAATTGTAAAATTTTTTGTCAATTATACCTATAGTGAACTCAATCCGGGAACACACTATAATAAATGGTGGTGGATAGTATTAACGTTAGATTCTTAATTAACTAATTTTAATAATTTTGTAGATATTATTATTATTATTAAAGTAAAAATAATTACATTAACTTTGTTAATACAATTTATTTCATAATTATACAATTATAGGAGGGCATAAATTTACGAGTGCACAAGAAACTGTTAATATCTGAGCTACCACAGCAACATCGTCAGTTTTTTTTTTTGCCAGGAACAACATGGGCATCGTTTCGTGAAGAACTGTATTTTTTTGACGAAGGACTCCAATAACGCGTTTGACGTGTATTCTGAAAAAAAGATAATTAAGATAATTATTGTAACAATATACTTGCACTACCTCACGCTTGCTATATTCCCGGTTGATTCTATATCCTTTGGATCGAGCTGCCGTTTCCTTTTTAGAAAAGCAGGCGTTATCACTGTGGTCATATGTAGTCCTACGGAGTCTTTTATTAAAAAGCCTCTGCCAATACAAAATCTTCTGGCAAGAGATTGTTTAAAATCCCACAATCCTCTGTTAGACTTTTATCGCTTATTCTGCCACCATATCCATGTGATACAAATGATATTGATCCAGGAGGAGTGATGCCTATTAGTACCTTTACCGTATTATGTTTTTTGTACGTAGACCATGTAGTACATTGTACTTCAAGGCTACTTGATTTTTCCACTCTCATCTCAAAACAATCGATTATTGAAGCATTCTGGCATTGATTTAATCAGCTGATCTCGTTCAGGCCTAATAATACAATTTTTCATCCGATGATACATAATATTCAATGTGGTATAAATATTCTGGAAATTGTTTGTACGCTGACGTTAAACATGTATGCCAATAAACTAAAATCTAAATGTAATCTAAGTTTTATCACTGTTATCAAAAACATGACTCTAAGCATGTTTTACGTACTGAATTAGGAATAAATATATATAATTAAATGTGAACTGTATATATTGTATGTATTTGGTGTAGCATTTGCCATAGTAGACGTGTGTAAAAGAATTTTTTTTTGTAATGTCACCAAGTATATCTATCTAACGCGCAAAACTTTAAATGAAGCATGTGCCGTGGGCTACGTCATTCTTCCATGCTCACGTAAAACTTTTACATTCACTGGAAAACTCTCACTTTTCTTAACTTGTAGAACAATTCTTTCCGCAATTTTTTTTTACTGCGTTCCAACAACGTCGTATTAATTAGGACGCCTTCCAGAGGCGAGCGTTTCCTTTCCAGAGACTTTCCATTTGAAAAAATATTTTTTGGAACTTTTCCTTACTGCAAATCTCTAGCGTGCTTTTAAAACTTTCTTTAGTGCAACAAAAGTTATTAAATTTGTCGTACATTTTAAATGCGGCAAATGCCGCGGGTTTCAGCTAGTCCTGGTAATAAAGAGCAAGTAAACCCAACATTATCAATCATACAAGAGCATTGTGATTATTGAATATATTTTTATATTTAAATTTTTGAATCGCTTTCTTTAATTATGTTATTATGTTTTCGTTGTATTTAAGACAAGTTTTTATTTAATTATCTTTATTTTCTTCAACGCGGTGCAGTTATTTTTGTTAACCTTTGTCAAGGAGAGTAAATTATAGAAAATAATACATATCACAAAAAATTTAAAAATTATTATAAATAGACAAACTGGAATAACTTTAATAACGGGGATTATATCGACAAAATTATAATAGTACTATATTCTTATCTTGTTTTACGTAATTTACTTTTGTTAGCAGGTTTCTCTACTATTATCCACAAATCTGTTTATACATAATATAATTGCAACTGTGCCTATACCTGGCACTGAAGTTTTGTTACGAATTTTTATGCACATATCTAACATTTTTTACTGAAAGAATAGTTATTTTGTTGGCAAGTCATTTTGTTATTTATAATAACAATTCTCACGGTGAACACTTTGGATGCAGTCTTACTAATTTAATTATTACGAAAGAAATTAGGTGTGGCTTAATTTCTAAATTTGTAATAAAATGCCAAATGTGTAATGAATTTTTCAATGTGGATACCCAAGAACCGGAAAGAGATAAGAAAAATGCATTCGACCTAAACGCTTCGGCGGTAAACTGAATAATGTGTATAGGTGCCGGTTTTTACAATTTAGAAGAGTTTTTGGGTTGTTTAAATGTACCTTGCATGTCTGAAGGTACTTTTCAAAATAGGCATGACGTGGTTGCTGATGGTTGGCAAACGGTTGCTAAGGAAGCTATGCAAGAAGCTGCCAATGAGGAAATACAACACTCAAAAGCAACAGGCTCAATTGATAAGCAAGGGGTTCCATTAGTGGAAGTTGTGGTGGATGGAGCTTGGTGCAAGCGTTCATACAAAACGAACTGTAACACGCTATCCGGCGTAGCTGCCATTATAGGGCGACACTCTCAAAAAGTTTTATATATTGGTGTCAGAAACAAATATTGTGTACATTGTGATCGTGATACAGGAAAAATTATAGAGGAGCACATCTGCACCAAAAATTACAAAGGAAGTTCGACATCTATGGAGTTAGATATCATAGTACAAGGTTTCAAATCCAGTGTAGTACTATATGGCAGGGGTCGGCAACCTGCGGCCCGCGGGCCGCATGCGGCCCTTTGCAACTTTTTGCGCGGCCCGCCAAAGCACCAATATAACTTTAGGAAAAATCAACAAACTTAGAGCGTAAGCGTGCCGAAATGTGGCCGGTGACAAAAATGCGCGACAAACAGAAGCATAGTGGGAAACCTATTTTACTGCGCAAGTTTAATCCCCACTCCCCAGCGAATACGACGTCTCGCTTAGCAAGTGTAGCATTCTTTCTAGTGATGGGCATAATCGGATGATTTCAATAATCGGAATGTTGCATTTCGGAATGTTTATAAAATCGGAATATCATCCGATTATTTTACATTCCGTAAATGCAAGCAAGGGAAAACGAGCGAAATAACAACAAGCGGAAGAAAGATGAAGCGCGTGCAAATTTACGATGAAAGCACTCGCCGTCGCGCCGTAAGCCCTTATCTGCGTTGGCATCTATTGTTTGGGTTTGTAGGACGGTCAGTAATAGCTATTTACGTTATTAGACCGGTAGCAACATTTTTATGGCCGCGCCAATACTTTACAGGTCGAACCGTAGGGCGAGACCTGTATGTTTGGCGAGGCCATAAGAATTCTACCGGTCGTGTACCGTATAATATTTTTTAGGATACTGCATTGGTAACTAGCGTTTACATTGTTACAAACGAGTCCGGTAGATAAAATTTACCGGCCTAGACCACTACTACTGGTCTAGGCCGGTAAATTTTATCTACCGGACTCGTTTGTAACTATGTAGACGCTAGTTAGCAATGCAGTATCCTAAAAAACAATTTATAAGTTTGAGTCGCACAGTGGGATATGAGGAAATAAAATATTTTTTTCAAATTATTACAGTAGTTACGTTAATAGACTTTCGAAAAATGGTAGTGATATTTTAAAGTTTAATAGCACATAAAGTACATAATAGATAGTATAAAACAATACTTGAATTTGAAGTCTGTAGGTGTACTATCTAATAATTAATCTACGAAATACCACTGCCATTAGTGCCATTCACGTATCATACACGTGCGCACACGGCGCGACCCGTCGACATTCGCCAACCAGCATATAGCAGTCAAGTGAGTCAATACAACATTCCGTATTCCGTTCAGTTCAAATTGGCATTTCGTTTTCTCATTTTGTGTACCGAATAGTAAAATAATCGAATTCCGAAAGTTCCGAATTTTGTGCACCGAACAGTAAAATAATCGAATTCCGAAAAGTTCCGAAATAATAGGAACCTTCCGATTTTTTGAACAATCGGAAACTTTCCGATTATTCATTCCGGATAGGCCCATCACTAATTCTTTCATTTCGCCAGTTTGCTACTGTATGTTCATATGTGCGTTCATGTTGACAGCCGTATGACGTTTCACTACAATATTTTATATTTTTTATATTTATATATTTTATATTTACATATTTATACATATTTAATTGGAATTGTATTTTCTTTTTTTTCCTTTTAAGAATTGTAAAATTTTTGTTCTCTAACATTATTGTTATTATAGCATGTCAATAAAAAATAAATATTTTCTATATTTATTTTTAATATATACTCGTATATGATATAAAAGCACTATTTAAGTTACATTTGAATGTGCGGCCCGCATAAAAAAATTTATTTTGAAAATGGCCCGCCGTCCGAAAAAGGTTGCCGACCCCTGCTATATGGTATAAAATATCATAGAATGATAGGGGATGGAGATAGCAGTGTTTACAACAAAATTATTTAATCTAGACCGTATCCAGATATAACGGTGGAAAAAATTGAATGTCGTAACCACCTACTCCGAAACTACTGCAATAAATTGAAACTATTATCCAAAAACACAGCATTCAGCTGTCGCAAAAGGAAACTTTTGGAGTCAAGAATACTCCGCTTACGTTCAGGTGTAAAGGTCGTAATAAGACACTATAAAAGTAATGATGACCAAAATGTTGCAATAAAAAATTTAAGAATGGACATTTTAAATGGGATAAAGCACGTTATGGGCCAACACGACGACTGTGCAGATTACTTCTGCAAAAAAGAGGAAGAAGAAAATTTAATCAGTCAACTTTCTTCTACATTTCTTACGCGAATTTTGGAAATTCTAAGATGTATTGCCAATCACGCTCGCAGTCTTCTTTTTGATGTTGACAGTAACATAGTCGAACAATATAACGCAAAAGTTGCCAAATTTATAGGAGGCAAAAGAATTAATTACGCGTTGAAAAATGCTTTTGCCACTAGATGCGCGGCCACGCTCGTATCACATAACACGAAACTAGCGCTTACCAAATTTGAAAGTGTTATAGGGGCCAAAAATAAAGGTAAGGTTATTCGACGAGTTGAAATTAGACGAGCGAATAAGAATCTCCGGAATAAAATCCAAATGAAAAGTAAGACTTTTGACAAGAAGAAGCCACGAAGTTGTCCTGACAAAGACTATGGACACCAATTTCAAAGACCAGACATGTCGGAGAAGGAGTTTCACGAAGCTAGTGAAGAATTTCTGACAACGTTGAAAAGAACAGAAGAGGAAGCCAAGCAGTTAGAAATTGAGACCCGTTTTCAAGCTGAAGATGGAAAGTGGCTCGAAGAAAATTTGCAAACGTCGCAAAAACCGAGATACATCAAAAGCTGTGAAAAGCATATTATATAGCTCATCATTTTTGAACAACGTGAAGTCACTTCAACACGGAAGAATCCACGAAGAAGATGCCAAGAAATGTTTGGAGGTGGCAGAGAAGATTACGGTAAATCGCTGTGGACTCTTTGTTGATAAAGAAATTTGTTTTTTGGGGGCTTCTCCGGACGGTACGGTCGGCGACGATTGTATTGTAGAAATGAAATGTCCATATACGGCACATAACAGACAGTTATCTCCAGATGAAGCAATCGCCGAAAAAATAATTACTATGTGGAAAGTAGACAGGGGAACACAATTTTAAATAAAAGTCACGACTGGTTTTATCAAATTCAGGGGCAACTACATATCGCGAACAAGAACACCTGTATTTTAGGCGTGTGGACTGGATACGGCAATATCAAAATACAACACATCGACCGAGACGACGATTTTTGGAAGACAAAAATGGAAAATTATTAAAAATTATTTTATATCAAATGTTTGCTTCCAGAAATTGTTGATCCTAGACAAACAGGAAGCTTGCCTCTCAGAACTGTGATTTTGTAAATATGTATGTATATAAATGTAGTTATCTAAATATTTTCCGAATAGTTGTACCGTTTTTAAACAGGAAATAATCCTATTTCTGGAATTCTGTTACATATAGAATAGTACCTATATTATGTTATTAGGAGCAAAAGTTATACTTTATGTGGCGTGGCTGGACGATTTATCTGCCGAGCTTGCGATTTAGCTAATTTTACTTTATCTGCCATGGCAATAAAGTAACACTTAAGCATTATCAATCCAGCAGTATAATGTCACATTTTACGGGCGTTTGAAGAAAAATAATTTTATTTGCTATTTAATTAAAATGAAGTTTGTATTTTTTGTATGCTGTACTCAACATAGCTTAAGCTAATAAAGTTCATTTATTATAGCTTTTGCAAATAAACTTACTCTAGGTATGACTGACAATGAAGTTTTGAAATAATTTTAATTGTATACACATTTCAGTGTCCAATTAAAAATTCATATTCACACAGCTAAAAAAACTTCTTTGGTAACAACAGTACATATTAAGTAATAATTGACCAATATAAAGTTTCATAAAACTAAAAAAAGATCGGTAAGAAGTTAAGAATTAAGAAATTAGCTTGGGTTCTATTTTTTGTAATTTATAAATAAATAAAATGTAATAACTGATCTAAATCTAACTCTTTATTTCCGTTTTACCGACACTATGATTTACGTCTGTGGTGTATATCTATAGATATACATTTTTCTAAATTTGTGCAGATGTAAAACAAGCCTCGCCGAAAAGGTTCGGGCAAGCAGGGCAATAAAACTGTCGTTACCTACACTCTATCCCTCGCGTAGCTATACGCACGTTGTTAAGATAGCTTAGGACTTGTAGAAAACTTAAGACGAAAATTGAAAAAGTTGACCACATGTTCGGGTAAGGACGGCTTTTAAGTTCCTTCGTTCCATTTATTATAGGAAAAAATCTAACACACAATTTTTAACAAATAAATAAATTCAATCCATTTTTATGCAAATCTGTTTTTATATGCCTTTTAAAATTAGTTCTAGTGTAATATCTACCACAATCACATAATAAACGAGTAGAATTAAATGCTTTTTTACGTTGTTTACATGTTTTTTCATATTTATTTCTATAGTTAAAAAATCATCTGGACATTTTACTTCTAAACAAATAGAGCAAAGACTTGTCATTTATTAGAAAATTTATTCATCAAAGACTTCAAGATTGGGAAAGTGTATTTTAAGAAAACCTAATTTTGCCAAATTTAATATATTGTTTTCATACATTTTAAACTGATTAAACATATTCCGATATACTAATCGTTCAAAGTCATTATTTGGTTTACTTCTCATATCGTTTAACCTTTTCTGAAACATTTGCCATGCTTCTTGGTCATCGTTATGTAAGCGATTCATTTAATTTATTACATTTTTTTTTTATAAGAAATTATCCATAAACAGTGCGTGTTAAAACACACTGTCCCTGTTTAGGTAAAATAGTGAGAAGCCTCGGGAGTATTATATGGAGGTGATCAATTTAATGTTTATTTAATTAATTGTCGAAAAAAATAATACTTTAATAAAAGGGATCTAGTGCAACATGAGACCTACGTATTATAAAAAGTCTACATAAAATGAATGAAAAGCTAGATATCAATCTAGGTTCAAGGGAAAAGACAGCAATTATTTTAGAACATAATAATATAAATAAAGCTATTAGAAATAATTATATGAAGAAGACAAACAAAATATGGAAAAAATCAATATTTATAAATGAATCAGGATTATATTCTTTAATTTTATCATCCAAGAAAGAAGAAGCAAAAAAAGTGTACATCAGAAGTATTTTCCCTAATAAGAAAGCATGGCAAATATAAAAAAATTGAATTGGAGCAATCGAAAAACCATAATTTGAAACTGAGAGATTTAGTATACATGGGATCGGTATATGAAGCGTAGTAATTATTTTGAAACAGCTATAACACTAAGGTACTATATTTATACGAGCAAGCTCGTCTGCCATTTTGAGTCACTGGAAGTGGCGGCAAATTCAAATTCTAGTTACTTTGCAATTACCATACGGTAAGTCGGAATAACAACGATCATATCATTTAATTGTACAGTCTTAAAAAAGATTGGTTTTTAAACAAATAAAAAGAAAACAGACAAAATCGAAACATAAAACACTGTTAACTAACACGCAAGTGGTACAAACTAGAGAGCTCCAATAGTACCTTAGTTCAAACAACACTGACGAGTGACAGAACTCAATAGAACTGACAGACACAGTTGACAGCACAGAACAACACCTATAGATTTAAATAACCACACTTGGATGAAGACTGTAATTATAATTAGCATCGTAATGGAACGCACCAAGATTTAAATCAGCATGCAGTGTTCGTCTGGATTGGACAGTACGTACTCCCAACGGTTTCTAGTCTTGCTTGGTTGACAGACGACAGAACGCACGGTTACCGGTCAGCGCAGCCAATGGCTTGGCGCTAAAATCCCTGTGACACAAAATCTAGTGGGATAAGCTTGCCTGGTTAATAAAGCACTCTATATAACACAGGAAGACAAATATTATCACTCAGTAATGAAAAATAAATTAAATGATTGACAATAATACTATTATTTGTTGTATTTTTACTTCCTTTTACAATAAAGGAAGTATTGGATTCACCCCAAAAATTCGAAATTGAGTTTTCAACAGATCTTCACGTTTTTGAGTCCCCTGAAACCAAAAATCATATTTTTTTCATTGGTCTGTCTGTCTGTGAACAGAATATCTCAAAAACGGAAAGAGGTATGAAACTTCATATATAAGTTTTGTGTACCATGTAGATGCGACAGCAAGCTTTTGAAGGAAATCACATAACCGGAAGTACGTGTTTACTCTTGTAATTTTTTTTTAAATTTTACAAGTTTATTACATTTTTAATGTGTATTGATGTGAGATAGGTGATTTTCCAGTTGAATACTTCTAAAATGGGTTTCTTTTGTTTTTTTTTCTATTTTTTTTATTAACTCCTATTTTAAATAGAGCATCCGGTATACTATTATTACATTTAATTCTAGAGAAAATTTGTCTCTTGAACTAACACTCTATTTTGTACCGTTTTTGTAAAATTTGTAATTTTTGAAAATTTTTGACAAATGCTTAAAAATTTAAAATAAAATTTTTGGCTAATTATAAGATCACTGTAAAAGGAAGTTGTGTGCGTGTATCACACCAGATTTTTCATATTAGATAATGATAATCAACCTTGGTTTAAAGGGAAAGATGTAGCAGAAATATTGGGTTATGAAAAATCAACAAAAGCTGTAAGTGAAGATGTAGGTGTTGATTTTAAAAGAAAATCGATACAGTCTTGCTTTGTCAGATAATAAATATTCGAGTCTAAGACCCCTCACAAGACGAAGTCGTATTTTTCTGGAAACATGTGTTCTTTTGCAGAAAAAGAAAGAAATCACAAATAACTTTTTAGAATTTTTGGGATTTTATATTAGAAAAAACTTAGTCGAAAAATCCGACCACAATATTTTTAGATATAATAATAGCTATTTATGCAACAAGTGCTAAAAGTCGACGTTTATGCGCGAGACATGAAAATTATGAAACGAAGCCGAAGGCTGAGTTTCATAACATGTCTCGCGCATAAACGACTTTTGGCACGCGTTGCATACAATATTTTATCTACTCCAGTGGGATAAGTAACGCATTACGTCACTCATTTGACACTATTTCAGTTAGGTAATGAAGCTCATTACACCACTCAGTTATGTAATGGTTTTATTACGCAACTCAGTTGCGTAATGACTTAATTACGTAACTGAAGTAGTGTCAAATGAATGACATAGTGACATTTGCCTACTAAAATATTTTTGAAAATGACAGATCTGACATTTCTCTTAATGCACTTTTCTCAATTTTAGGTTTTAGATATAATAATAGCTATTTATGCAACAAGTGCTAAAAGTCGACGTTTATGCGCGAGACATGAAAATTATGAAACGAAGCCGAAGGCTGAGTTTCATAACATGTCTCGCGCATAAACGACTTTTGGCACGCGTTGCATACAATATTTTATCTACGACTTTAATTTTACCGTTATTAATCCATAAATATCGATTTAAGAAAGGTTCGCATCTGCGACACTTTTAATTTATGTCATAATGAACAGTAGCCTACGCCGCGCGGGCGATTGTTTGGCCACGCCCGTGCTGTCAAGGTGAGTTACGAAATGTAATTATTGATACTCCACATATGACTGTATTCATTACCTAACGCTTTAATTATTTCAAAAACGCTTTACCTGTAACGCAAGAAGCAACTACAATAGCTTTACAACTTCACTTGCAGTTCGAAATTGTAGTTTTATAACCTCACTTCACTTTTAGCCCGTGTGCTAAAAGTAAACAGCTGATTTCTTTAAACAAGGTAAACTATAAAAAGTCACTTTTAGTGAAACAAGCTAGCGCTAAAAGGCCTACTTTTAGTAGTGGTCGTAGATAAAAACGTTTTGTTGCATTTTAAAAAGATAACGAAATTACATATGAAGAAATAGATTATTATAAACACGAAAAAGAAAATTTATATGAATATATACAAAATGATATTAAAAAATGGGGATTCGCGCACAATTCATTCAAAGCGTTGGATATTATTAACAATTAAAAATTTTAAAGAATCAATAATGATGTTGAATAACAATAAGGCGAAAAAAGTTAGGAAATATTATTTTCATTTAGAAGAGTTGGTAGATAAATATGAAAATTACGTTAACGAATATAATCTTTTAAAGCAATATAAAATTAATCCTAATCCATTAAACATATTTGATTTTATAAGTGAAAATAACTATAAAATTAATTTGAGTACGTGGTTTACCAATCTATAGTTTCTGTTATCCGAAAAAAAAAAAATATTAATAACAAATGATCTTTTATGCTTTGTACAATATGGAATTTCAGTGGGGGATGGCACTGAATTTACGCGATATTAAGATTTAAAGAAAATTTTAGAAAACTATAAAATAGAATACTTACCAAATAATATATTATAAGATTAAAAATGAATTATCATATTACAAAAAAATTAATAACAAAAGATAATATAAATGTTTCGCCAAATAATTTAAATATAACAACATAGATTTTATTGTGTGTTCGTAATTTTAAATCCCTAATACAGTAGAGACCGCTTATACCGAACCCGCTTGTAACGATCTACCGGTTATAAGGAACTAAATTAAAAGTCCCGCCAAAATTCCCATTACAATAATGCTAAAAATTTTCTGTTATACCGAACCCGCATATAACGAACTTTCGCTTATAACGGTCCATTTTTTACGTAAAAAAGAAAAAGTTTCCTTTTATAGCGAACCTGCTTGCAAGAACTGGTGTGAAGTCCCAAATTTGTTATGGCTAGTGAATTGTTTAGGTAAGCAGATTGTGTAAGGAATGCAGATTGTGCGAATTGATGACGGAAGTTTGTATGATGTAGTAGTTTTAATTGAGTATTCAGAGAAGACGGTTGTGCAATGGAAGGTTCAAAAAAATTGCGATTGTCGTTCACTTTAAAAACAAAATACGAAATTGTACATGAACTCAACCACGGTAAAAAACAAAGTGAAGTATGCCGTGAACGTAATATTAACAAATCGACGGTTGCTACTATATGGAAAGACAAAACAAAAATTATTGAAGCATTTGAAAGCAAAAATTCGTCTACTAAAAAATTGCGTAAACCAATTCACGAAAATGTTGATAACGCACTTTTAAAGTGGTTTAAACAGCAAAGACAGGCTAACGTTACTATTAGTGGTGCTTATTTAAACAGAAAAGCAGATGAGTTGGGGACGCAATTAAACGATGTGCAAGAATTTTCTTGCAGTAGAAGTTGGGTCGAAAGATTCAAAAAAAGATACAATATTTGTAGTGGAAAAATTACAGGAGAAGCTGCGGATTAAGGCCCTGAACACACGGGATTCCGTATCCCAAATTCGGTATGCGGGATACAGAATCTGAGTCTGTTCAGACACGGCGACTGAATCTCAGACGCGGGCCTTCAGTCACTTGCAGTGCCGTGCTGTTATGGACTTAGCATTGCTGTTCTTTGTTTCTGTCGAATTAGTCTAGATGTGCTGTATTTAAAATCAGGGATTGGGCTCTACTAAGTTAATAAATTTTTCATTGTCAAATAATGTACGCTCTATGATCGTTGTATAGTAAGGAACGCCTTGCTTATTCGATTTAAATAGAAGTTGAAGATATTCTGCTACGCCTATGATATGATATCATATGTTCTGGCTGGCAAAAGTAGGCGTGTCCAGGCCGTGGTACACGTGGACTCATATCCTCTATATGCTCCAATGGTAAATCGGTATCCGAGATACAGAATTTGTCGCCGGCGGCCGAAATGGAGAGATAAGGAAAATCGGCCGCCGGCAACACATTCTGTATCTCGGATACCGATTTACCATTGGAGCATATAGAGGATATGAGTCCACGTGTACCACGGCCTGGACACGCCTACTTTTGCCAGCCAGAACATATGATATCATATCATAGGCGTAGCAGATTTTCTTCAACTTCTATTTAAATCGAATAAGCAAGGCGTTCCTTACTATACAACGATCATAGAGCGTACATTATTTGACAATGAAAAATTTATTAGCTTAGTAGAGCCCAATCCCTGACTTTAAATACGGCACTTCTAGACTAATTCGACAGAAACAAAGAACAGCAATGCTAAGTCCATAACAGCACGGCACTGCAAGTGACTGAAGGCCCGCGTCTGAGATTCAGTCGCCGTGTCTGAACAGACTCAGATTCTGTATCCCGCATACCGAATCTGGGATACGGAATCCCGTGTGTTCAGGGCCTTAATACGTGTTTATCGTTCTTACATAAATGTTTCTATACTTATTGTACAAATGTGGCCGATTATGGATGATAAAGTAAGTTTATAATAACTCGCACATTTTTTGTTGTTGTAACTCTTGTAACGAACCTTGGCTATAACGAACCAATTTCTACAGTCCCTTGAGGTTCGTTATAACCGGACTTCACTGTAATGAGATTTAATACAAAAAGGGGTCGAGAAATTAGAGAATACTATATTACTTTAGAAGAAATTTTTTATTCATATTTGGAATACACTAAAGACTTTATTTAAATATAGAGAAATCACTCGATAAAGATAATCAGATAAAGCAAATTGAAAATAAAAATAAAGAAATTCAACAATTGAACAACGATAATCTGAAATTAAGAGAGATGGTCAAAAATATTACCAAGTTAACCAAAGACCATATACGAGCCCTAACCACTATATATTCGGCCATTCCAATAATTTTATTTCCTTCACGTAAAAACCGAGTTTTATGATTGAACAAAAAACAACTAAGGTACAACATTTTCTTTTCGTTAAAACATGATAAGAAATCTTCGAAATCCTTAATGTTTTTATTTTTGTAAACTTTAACAAGTTCAGCAAATTAGAAGTTTAACAATCACTATCGACAATTAAATATTCCGCCAACACTGCTGCTGGATCCGAATTATTATTAAATCTGTATATTAATCAAGTTACGTTGGCTTAACAGAAAAACAAGTGATAGTTTGTTGTGCTCAATTAATTCGCTTGGCAGCAGCTTGTTTACAGAGATGCAATTTGAGATTATTTTGGTGAATAATGACGCAAGGTGTAGCAACCCCCAAAAAAGTTCGTGATTTAATAATAAAAATGTTTTGTGGGGGCAAATCGATGCGAAAAATTGCTAGAGACCTGGAAATGTCGAAGTCTACAGTTACAGATATAATTAAATCGTACGGCAAAAATGGTAGCACGGATGCTCTCGGCAGAAGTCAGGAAAGACCAAAAGTAGTTACAGAACGTGCAAGAAGAAAATTGGTAAAGATATGCAAAAACAATCGACGCAGTACATTAAGAGAAATAACTGCTCAATGGAACACTTCAACGGGCAACAATTTAGGGAGGGAATGCTGTAGACAATGGATCCGTAAGAGTGGGCTTGGGTTTTACAAAGTAAACACTGCAACACCAAATATTGTAAATATTATTTTTATCAATATAATTTTTAGGCCAAAGAAAAACCATTGTTGACAGTACGACAAAAAAAAGCACGGTTAGCCTGGGCACGGGATAAGTCAGGATGGACACAGGATCAGTGAAATTCTGTAATTTTTAGCGACGAATCAAAGTTTGACGTAAGGGTAGGAGATTGTCGCAAACGTGTAATTAGAGATAAAACTGAAGCATACCATAATGACTGCCTCAAACGCACCATTAAGTTTCCGCAGGGGCAAATGGTTTGGGGCTGCATGACAGCTAAAGGTTTGGGAAATTTTAAATTTATTGATAGAACGATAAATGCCATCAAGTATCAAAACATCTTGGAGGAAAACTTGCTTCCCAGCATTACTAGGTTGTATCCAGCGCAACAATTTATTTTTCAACAGGACGGCGCGTTGTACCACACTGCAAAAACCACCAAAAAATGGTTTCTAGACCATGATATTATTGTTATGGACTGGCCTTCCAGCAGCCCAGATCTAAATGTAATTGAAACGTTGTGGAATAAAATGAAACAATGCATAAGAAATAACCCACAGCGCACAAAGGAAGGGTTGAGGGTCAAAATCGAAGAAATATGGAGTTCAATTTCGGTAGAGGAGTGCCAATCGCTTGTTAATTCAATGCCCAAGAGAATTCAGGCAGTAATTCGGGCGAAAGGCGATGTTACCCAGTATTCAGGAATATAATTTATGAAAACATATTCAAGTTATATTATGGCCGAATATTTAGTTGTCGGTAGTAGTTAAAATTATAAGTTTGTTAACGTTGTTCAACTTTTCAAAAATAAAAACCTAAAAAATTTAGAAGATATGTAATAATCTTTTTAACGGAAAAGCAAATGCGGTGCCTTAATTGTTCTCCGTCCACTCATAAAATCCTGTTTTAACGTTAGTAGAGTAAAATTATTGAAATGGCCGAGTATATAGTGGTTAGGGCTCGTAGTAAGTATAATAGTTTTATAGCGAAGAATCGGTAATAAACAATATTTTTAGTCCGCATAAATCCAATTGTGGTAAAGAGATGTTTTTATGATAATAATTTAATCGATGATGATAACGTAAACAGAGAACTCTTTGATACCCTAAGCAAAACAAATTGTCCTAAAAAAATTCAACTTTTTAGTCATGCTCGAGGTCATTTGTATAAAATCACCAACAGAGCAATTTGGCAAATTATTTTTAAATAACGTTGTTACAAACTTGTCATTATTAGTTCTGTGATTGAAACTCTAAATTAATTAGACTATTTACATATTAATTTTTTGGAATACAACTAACTTTGGCAGATTTATTTACTATCCCAGCTACTTATACTGTCAAAATACCGTTAACTTTACTGTTAAGTTGAGTTTAATAAATTGGTAATCTGAAAATAGTTTTTTAGGATACTGCATTGGTAACTAGCGTTTACATAGTTACAAACGAGTCCGGTAAATTTTATCTACCGGACTCGTTTGTAACTGTAACTGTGTAAACGCTAGTTACCAATGCTGTATCCTAAAAAATCTTATACGATACACGACCGGTAGCATTTTTATGGCCTTGCCAAACATACAGGTCTCGCCCTACGAGCTAGACCTGTAAAGTATTGGCGCGGCCATAAAAATGTTGCTACCGGTCTAATAACGTAAATAGCTATTATGAAATAAGCTGAGTATGTTTTGTGTGGCTGTGATAATTACACATACCTACCCAGTATCATTTCTATCCAAACATTCCCTAGTGTAAATTTTTGAAAACTCTTGGATGTAAGTTGCTGTAGGTACGTTCTTTTTGGAGAGGAAATCTAGTGAGAAATTACTAGATGACAAGTGCGAAGTCAAATAATAAACTATTTTATAAATTGAATATAGGTATGCCCTTTTTTCGATAAATGAGATTATTCACTTACTTCCAAGTATAAAAAATAGCTGCAGCCAAGTCTTGTGTGATTTGGACAACTTTTCTGGATTATGAAACTAGCAAACTAAGAATAGAAATAACTTACAGTACGAGTCAGCTTTAAGTAGATATTTCCGCTGAGATATTAAAAAACCTTTACAAAAACATAAATTCAGAAAATTGCCTAGCCTGTACCTAATTTTAGGTTAAGTTCAACACATGTTACAACTTGACAGTAATAGTATAATAATAGTATATTATTATATGAGCGATTATGACAGCCATTATTCACGAAGATGACATTTGCGCCACAAGCCGAAGGCGCGTGGCGCAAGTCATCTGAGTGAATAATGGCCATAATCGCGAATATAATACGATATTTTATCTACTGCTATGCAATAGGAGCCTTGTGTTCATATTTCAGAATTATGACATTTGTGACAGCTGTTAACTTCAAAAGTCATTTAATAATAAGAATGAATTTTGTGATTGGCTACAACCTATTGAGTAATGAAAATAGAATTTTCTGATTGGTTGCAATATGCAAACTATTGAATAATGAAAATAGAATTTTATGATTGGCTGCAAACCGTGAATTATGAATCATAATTCATGGCCATTGTGCAGTAGGAGTAGATAAATATAATTATTCTATTAATTACTACCATGTTTTGAGCGTGAAAGCAACGTTTTTCTTTTACGACATTGGAAAACGATAACAATGTATCACGAGGCTGTTCAGTTATTTCATTTACTTTAATTTTCGACACAACCGTTGAAAATGAAGGGAAAGCAGACGAATTATATTTTACTTATAACATTTAATAAATATCAAGACATTTTATACTTACTCGCTAAAAACAATTTGATCTAGCAAACACTAATAAATAACAACACACGCCAATGCTGGCCAATGAGTGTGACAACTGTCAACGCAACGGAACAGACAAATAAAAATCCAAACTGAATTATCGACCGAAACAGCGTCGAGCGCGATCCTGGTCTAGATGGCGCTAACCATATTATCGTTTTGCATTTTACGTTTTGCGTTCTATTTATAAACTGGTCCAATTTAAATTTTATTATAAAAATGTGTAACATTTTTAATATCACAAAATAAAAAACTCAAATTTAGTAAGTTGTGTTACAAAAACAAATTATACTTAAAAAAAAATTTACGTTCACATCCTTACTTAGGTGTAATAATATTTTTTTTAGACAATGTAAAAGCGTAACAATTAGGATGTGAATGAGGTTGTGATAATATTATGTCTAGTATTCAATTAGATATGCAAAAATGCAAACTAAAAAAAATCAACTAAAAATTTTAAAGTATTGTTAATAATGTAGATCGGCCTTTCATAATAAACTCACACTTGTGATACTAAAAAGCCTGAACGCAATATTTGGCAAATAAATTTTAATATTGTAATAAAAATATTTAATTATCAAAGAAATAAAACAATAAACTAAATAATCAAACGAAGCAAAATACAATAAACAAAAGCAAATAACCTTTAAAATTACATAAACTGAACTGGCTGGGTAGGCGACTCTTATTCGAGATGGTCAGTCGTATAGGGTTGCCTGAAAAGAATAAACCTTTTTGAGCACACCGGTTCCACAAACTTCTCTTATTTAACAGTTACTTTAAGATTCTGAATATTGCCAAAAATAAACAAGGGCTAGAATGCCTTTCAAATAGGACGCTATCTTTTCTTAATAAATTCTCATGTTAAACTTTCAATAAACAACTCGAAATTAATTAGTAGAGAATATGAACTTAATATCTTATGACAATTTAAAATATCTTCACTTTACTATTACTTTTAATTAATTTTCTATACTCTATACTGTCCCCAGTACTGCCCATAAACAGTACTAGCAATGAATGTGCAATGGGTATTAAACGCAAAACACCCATCCACTGTGCCCGCCTAACCCGTACTGAGACGTGCAATGAGCACTACTAAAGTGCCCGCTCTAGTACACGTGGCGTGAATCCTCACAAGCACTACATAACATAACCTGATCATGACCAGCACGGTAATAACGCAATGCACTGAGCGTGCAATGACCAAAGTCCGCTCCAGATACAACGCAGTGTTAATATCCCCTCGAGTTGTGCAATGGTACCAAGTACCTACCCCGGATACTTAACACTAATAATTACCAACCTTTCTTAGGCAAGACAGTAACAACAAGACAATAATCATAATAACAAAACCAACAACAAAGAATATGCAGAAAAGGTATGCTCAGTGATAACTAACTCACCCTCTTCTTGTAGCACAAATGCACAATAATCACTCCACAAAATATAAATGAATTGGCTCTCACACCGACTACCTCCACTTTCAAAATTATATTAAAGCATTCCAATGCATTTTAAAAGAAAGTCTCTTAATAAACGTGTGTCAACTATACACAACCAAGTCCCGGCCAGCGTTTAAATTATAAACATCTTCGCCCAGCATCGAGATGACAAAATAAACAAAACTGTCGATAAGGCGCTCTGGGAGTAACTTAATACTTTGGTTGTTCTTTTCAGATTAAACGAATTCTTAAAAATAAAATAGGTATAGTTTTAGGAAAATTATACAGGGTCTTACATTCGGCCATCCTGCTTTCATTTCGTCCCGAGGTGACTGACACCAGGTTCCTCAGGGTCTGCTAACACTACTCCATCTTCATCACTGCTTTCGTCGGATTCACCAGAGGATACCCCACCAACTGGTACCCAAGGTCGCATACGATCGACAGCAATAACATTTTCATAGTTTGCTTTCCTGGTAAGGCGACGTGACCTGACATATCTACTACAACATATCTATCGTTTGGTAGTACCGCTTTTATCACCATTGGCCCATCATAAGGCGATGTTAATTTTCGACTAGTTCCTGTCGATGGCTGATTCTTTAAAATCAATACTAGATCCCCAACGTTATACTTTTTCGGCATCTTCCGTTTTCTGTCATAAGACTTCTTTTGTTTTTCCTGTGAGACTACTATCTTTTCAGCAGCTTCACGTCTAGCTTCCAATAGATTTTCAATAATAGATGGTATTTGCCTAACTTCGTCAGTCAAGATGCTATCGCTGCCTCCTCTAGGTGAATATCCTAACAAAAGTTGGCTTGGTGTTTTACCAGTTGACTTGCTCATAACATTGTTTATACCAAATTGGATGTTTCGTACATTTTCGTCCCATAGCTCTTCTTCAGGTGTAGAGGACAAAAGGGCACCTAATATTGTTCTATTGAGACGCTCGACCTGTCCATTAGCACGAGGTGTAGCAACGGCATTAAGAATGTGTTTAATATTGTTTTGCATACAAAAATTTTTGAAGGGCTTGGAGGTGAAACAGCTGCCTCGGTCTGTTATTAGTGTTTTGGGAGCTCCGTAGGTACAACATATATGTTTGAGGTAGTCTATGACATACTTTGTCTTGGTAGATTTAACAGGTGTCAAAAAGGCAAACTTGGTGAACGCATCAATACCAACTATCAGATATAAATTAGCCTTCTTACTTTTCGGAAATGGTCCTAAATGATCGATATGTAATGTACTCATAGGGTTCTGTGTCTTTTGGATGGGATGGAGAAATCCTTCTTTTCTTCCTGAGTTGCGTTTATTGTACAAACATTTAATACAACATGCAATATACTGTTCTACATAGTGTCGCATTTTAGGAAACCAATAATGTTCGCATAGACGATATAAGGTCTTTTCAAGAGCGAAATGGCCAAACGAATCATGGGCGGCTTGTACCACCTGATGCCTCATTGGTCCAGAAATAAAAAGCCATTTTGGGGTGCTTAAAAACAAGGCATTTTGTAAGTTTTTTAGATCTTTTTCGGATGTTTACTTTTGGAAAAACACTAAATTTGTAGGACTCTATCCTGTTTTTTCATGTGCCCAATTTTTGTTGGTCTATAGATATTTGGGTACTTTTGGAGTGAATAAAAATTAATGCTTTTTGAAAGGTTTTAGGTCCTTTTCGGTTGTTTACTTTTGAGAAAACCGCTAAATTTGTAAGATTCTACCCTGTTTTTTAAGACGCCAAATGTTCTGGTCCAGAAGTAACAATTTATGTCCTACTTGTTAGTCTCTAAATGACTTCATATTGATAGTCATTTCAAGAATTTTAGTCTTCAAATTTAGTGACTACATCCACAATAATTTCAGGAATGTTAATCTCTAAATTCAGTGACGTCACAATCAAAATTATATTTTGATTGTTACCCTGCAGTCTCTAAATTTTTCGGACTTCGTATTCACAAACTTGTATAGTGTAATAGTGAAACATTAATAGAAAAACTAGTTGTAGTGAAAAGCAAAGTACAGTGAGCTGTGGTAACAGGTGAAAATGGTCTTTTAACATTTTAAAATGTAAGTAAAGACCGATGGGACTTCTTAGTAGATCACTCTAGGTGATAACTGATAAGGTTAAAACTAAACTATTGGTTATATACACACACTTAGCACTATGGTCTTCGGAGAACCTTGGCATCTTCCACAACTGCTTTTCACCTATCTCTATTTTCTACTAAAACAGCCAATTTCGTATTTTTCGTTGTTTTAGGTACTTTGTCATATTATCCTTCTATCTAACGCGCGGTCTTCCTCTTGGACGTTGCCCTTCTGGGTTATTAATGAAAGTTCATCTCGCTGCTCTTGTTTCAGGCATTCTCCACAGATGTCCCTTTCATCGGATGCTCTGTGTCTTAAGGCGAGTATTTAGTAACTTTTGAACATGAAGAAATTTACGAAATATCGCAAATTATTGTGTCAAGTTTTTCACCGTTATATATGAAGACAGTTATGCTTTTTGAGCAAATAGAAGAATATAGTAGCAATACAATTGCGCTTTTAAATTTTGGTAAATGTAAATAATAATGAATAAATTAATTAAAAACGCAAAACTCACGAAACGCAATAAATTGTGTTCTATATATAATTTAGTAATTTGATAAGCGCAATTGTCTTAAGGTTATAATTTAAACTACTTAGAAATTCCGAGAAAATTACTAGCTTATAAAACTGTAGGAAAACATTATAAATAAGTCTGAAATTAATAGAACTGAATTACTGAATACTCAAACAAGTTGTTGTATATAGGCAACCCATTCTACTATGATCATTATGCAGTTAGAGATTACATGACAAATCCGGTAATGAGCTTTATGCTCTACACGTTCACTTGTCTTTCAAGCTAACAGTCACACTAAGCATTGTACATTTAAAACAAAAACTGGCAATTGCGACTTGTTTTCCCTAGTTTTTGTCATTTTGGGAATATGACCCATTTATTAATGTTAATTAATTAAACAAATTAGAAACAATTAGGGAATGCAGTCTAGATAATTGAAACAAACTCAAACTATGATATGTATATTTTAAATCACTTGGTTGATTAAAAAACATATTGAGTAACAAAGAACAATCGCTAAGTAAAAAATCTGGTGAGACACGCACACAACTCCTTTTGCAGTTCTCTTATAATTAGTAAAAAAATTGATTTTTAATTTTTAAGCATGTAAAAAATTTTCAAAAGTTAGTTGAAGAGACACATTTTCTCTAAAATTTTAAGCTGAATTCAAAAATGTAATAATATACCGGGTGTTCTATTTAAAATAGGAGTTAATCAAAACAAACGAAAAAACAAAAGAAACCCATTTTAAAGGTATGCAACTTGAAAATCGCCTATCTCACATCAATACACACTCGTTGGAGCTGCTTTTGAAAAAATCGAAAAAAACTGAAAAATCACAAGAGTAAACACATACTTCGGGTTATGCGATTCTCTTCAATCGCCTGATGTTGCATCTAGATAGTACACAAAACTTATATATAAAATTTCAACGTCATACCTCTTTTCGTTTTTGAGATATTCTGTTCACAGACAGACAGACAGACACACAGATAGACAGACACATAGACCAATGGGCAAAAACCAAAAATACCTAATACTACCGCACAAATACGTATTATTACGCAGTGATTTGTTTGGAAATGTCGCCTATTCGTCAAGATAGCGGCTCAATTAAAAAAAAATCACATGTGAGTTAACGCCCACAAACCTCGCATGCAATTTCTCAAGAAGCAGAAAAAACATGTAATTACAGCCGTGTTATTTTTTTGGCTAAGCAAACGCCGAACGCCTAAGTTTTAAAAACAGCATTCTTAGGGCAAACGGCCCTAAAATAAAACCAGGCCAACAACCCGAGACATCATCGGCCGCTCGGGCTAACAAAGCAAGAGCAGCTTAAAACTTTCCTGTTCACGAGGAAGATGACAACGAGGAAATCAAATCAGAAAACCAGGCCCTCGCCGACAGGGATCCTTCATAAGGAAGTCGATGCCGATAGAAACCAAAATTATAAACAAATAATTTCTGAAACATTCCGCTAACTCAGCAGCACGCCGGGGAAATTCCACAAATACAAAGCAACAAAAGAACTCGTCGCAAGCTACCGCTAATCCAGGTACAAGGAATTACGCATCCCAACGGCGGGACAAAAGCCACCGGGAGCTCAAAGGCGCCACGAGATTAAACGTTTCAACAAATTAATTAAAAGCACATATCGCGGCCAAATTAAGAACACCGGTGAATTAGTAAGAAGATAGGCAAGTTGGGTATCATTGAAAACGCCGTAAAGTCAGCATTCCAATGGACCGCATAAAAAAATTCCACGGGCAATAATAAATAACCAAAACAAGAAATTAATTATAAGGTAACAAACAACCCCCGGAAGCAAAGTAGTTCATGCCACCCCAAACAAACGGACGTCCGAGAGAAAGCGGTGGGAGTAAAAATTCCTTTAAAAAGAGCCGCAGCAGCCAGAATATTCATTCGATAGAGGGAAACTTCTCGGATCAGCCTTCTCTCCAGCTTAGACCCTCGGTCACTGGAAAGCCAAATCTTCTGCTCGATCACTGATTGCAGAAGTTAACTCTGCGACTCCAGGAGACTGTTCGATCTCTGATCACAGCCACCAAAGGGTGTCCGAGTTGCTGCCGCCGATCGCCGCCATCATCGTCTCCTACACCCGGAGGAACGTCCATCCCCAGGTCGAGCCGAGCCTTGCGCGCCGCTGAACCCCAGGTCCTGCCACCCGCTATGCATAGCCCAGGCTTCATGGAGAACCTCGCCGCCTCCGCTGTACCGCTTTCCTCACGCCGCGAACCAAGTCCAGCCAGGATGCCGCCCACGTAAGTTCTCAGAAACAAACCCAGCTACTCGAATCTAGTTCGCAGAAACCAACACATGCGAGTGAAGACAGGCGCCGCCGCCGTCTGTCCCTACGTCCAGCCCACTGCGAGGACGACGCCTCCACCCAGGCCGCCTCTACGTACGCTGCCGCTCCCATGTCCAGAAGCTCGCACCCTTCCACAGGCGCCGCCGCCGCCTACACCTACGGCCAGCTCACTACGAAGAAGACGCCGCTACACAGGCCGCCTCCACGTACGCTGCCACTCCCATGTCAGGGAGCTCGCATCACGCCAAAGACGCCACCGCCGTCTACGCGTACCCCCCAACCTCCACAGAGGGGAATCACCGCCAAGCGACGCCGCTCGCTTGCGCCACCAGCTGACGCCGTTCAGCACCGCCGCCGCAGCACCCATAGCAGAAGGCCGCCCCACACCACCTCCATGGAGGAAGCAATTCGCCGCTGCCGCAGCTGCATCCATAGCAGAAGGCCGCCCGACACCGCTTTCATAGAGGAAACCCAGCATCGCCGCCGCCGCAGCATCCACAAAGGACGCTCGCCGCCGCCTCCTCGTCGCCAAAAGCTACGCAATGCCAACCTAGAGCCCACGCCTTCCAGCGGGGCCTAGACCCTTCGGTCATCGAGGAAGAGGAGGATGGACAGCCGACGCCCGAATTCGCCGCCCGCCGTCGCCAAGCTCGAGGTTCGCTGCAGCAGCCCGCCCCTGGAGTGTGCTGTCGTCAGACGCGTTCTGCTCTGCCCCAAGGCGCCCCAAGCTTCAGAGAGACGTTAATTGCTTGCGGACCAGAGAGCGCTCCGGCCCGCCGCGCATCATCCGGCTCGACGCCACCCCCAGGTCGCTCCTGAAACACCAGAAACTCCGCGCCACGAAGAAGACTTTGCCTGAGCTCGCGCTCCCAAGCGCCGTCGCCCCGGCTTCGCACAGCTCCGCCGAGGATGCACCTGGCCACGGCAATAACGCCTCAAGTCTCCGCCGCCGCCCCCTTGGCCTGCCGCCGAGGTGTGTCATCCTGCCTCCGGGCCATCTGGAACGTGGACACCGCCCCGCCCCCAAAGGGCCGCGCTAGGAGCAAACCCCAGGTCTAAGAAGTCCTGGCCGAAGTGTTCCTGCCTTCAGGTCGACCGCCACCATCCGCTTCTCGTCCTCGGAGATGCCCTCCACCGGGCACGCACACGGCATAACTTATTTTATTCTATTTTTTTTATATATATATATATATTTGAGATTAAGTATATATAACATTGTACATATTAATTGTAAATAAACGCATACTTAAAACCCATCATGATCTTCTCCAGGAGCGCCAATAGCCGTCTTTCGTGGACATCCCTACCATGAGCTAGCTTGGTAAATGGTCGTAAAAAAGCCATTTTTAACCTTCGCCACGCCCTCGAGTGTGAGGCCAGTGTCGTATTGTGTTAATCTTAAACGATAAAATTCAGATTTTTAAAAATTTTAATTTAAAAATGAAATAAATATACGTTTTTACATGTAGCTAACATCCAACATATACTATAAATAAGAATTTAAATCCAAAGCGTATCTATTTATGTACGGCGCAGAAGATTTTTTATTAGTTTTCAATAAATTGTTCAATGTTTATTAAAATATACCAAAATATTGATTACTCAGAGTTTTAGACGAGCCAAAAAACTTGATTAAAGAAGGATAGTATCTTTATGTACATACATGTTGTGAGTGCAGAATATTATAATGAAATAAAAGAAAATCTTCTTGAACATATAAGATCAGCAAGAAGTAAACAAAGAAAAAAAGGAATAACAATAACGATATAAAAAACCAAAAATTCGAATGTAGTATAACCAAGCATTTCTTTTATAAATGTCATTTAATTGACCTTTTACCTTCAACGTTAATTGATAGTTTATTGGGTTTTAGCATCACGTCGAGTAAGCTTCATTTGTCGTTGTAAACGGTTCAACTAGCCTGATTGGGTCTTCATAAGTAATTATTCTTTAACTACAACGTGGCAATAGGGCTAAAAATAGTATACGAGTATTAATTCTCAAAATAGCATAAATATTTAATTTATAACGCCATTGATTTATGTGAATGAATTATTCTATTGTATGTTGTTTTCAGATTGTATGCATTTTAAATTTTTATAATATGTAAAACAAACACTATTAAACTATTATGACCATTATAAAACATTATGCAATTTTCAGTAGAAATATACCACATGATTGAAAATTTTCTGGAAATATTTGGAAGGCATGTAGGAATGCTTTTGTTAAAAAAAAGTAGCTGAGGAACACGTTTGGCAAATATTACCATAAGATTTTTTTTATGCACGCGTTATATTTTGATAGAGAATATCACGAATGAAAAAAGCACAGCAAAGAAAACCTTTTTGTTAAAAATAATAATAAAACTAATATCTAAGTACTAACATTTTAGGATTTTTTGTCAAAACTACAATTAATTAACATTTAAGTTTCTTTATGAGTCGCTTTTGGTTGCCCATAGCAACAATCATTATCGGCCTACTGACTTTGTCGTTTGTTCACAGCTTTGTTGTCCCTAAATGCTTGATGACAGTGACATAAGTGGAAATTTCCCGGTAAATTTCAATAAATTTCCGATTATTAAAAATCGCCGTTGCTATGGAAATTTTTCAATTAAATATGCGTAAGGGATATTCTCAGTTATAACTTCCCGTTGTCCTATATTTACGGTTGAATGTGTTTGCATTCTGTTTTCTTAGCGAATTTTTCGTAATGAGGTACGCTGTCAGATTAACTTGTCATTACAGGATTGACGATCTCCACTGGTCAAATCTACAATAGGGCCCTTGCCAGAGGCAATAGCCGTTCAGTGTGTTGCTTATAGTTAGGCGTTCTCAAAAATCTCTAGATGTGGCGAAAGACGAATTTTAAAGTTACTAAATACTAGCCTTAAGCCACCCTACTAAGGCTTGTTCATTATTCAATTGCTTTATCTCCTGATTCATTCGTGGTCTCCACGCATTTAAATCATCGAAAACAGGCCCGTACTATTTCCATAAGCTTTTTTCTAATCTGTTGAGTTCTTCATTTCTTTTGTTCATTAACTTGTTAACTTGTTAACTTGTTATTATTAACTGAGAAGCAAGAAAATGGAGATATATTTTAGGAGGACGAGATAGATATCATTCGACTCAGCTTGAAGAGTAGATTCCAAAAATATATAGAAACCGGAAATCGGATTTCTTTTCCGAGGTCGACTTCCGGTCAATTTTTTTTTAACTTTTAACTTTTTCCTTTACAGCTCCTGCAGTTTTTGAGATATTTAGCTCAAATTTGGAATACAGGTTACGCTGCAGGTCTTACATCATTGAGCATATCAAATGGTTGTGAGAATCTACAGGGAGATATTTTTTCAGGGGTCATGCTTCCTTTTCTCCCCCTGAACTTTTTTGCGGTGCGCCGTTGTTAGATTCTAAAATACAAATTGAGTTTTCTGTTTTGTTTAGAATCTTTTTGTTCTCTTGCAGTTTTTTGTATCTGCAACCGTTATCGAGAAAAAAAAGTATAAAAACGATTTTCTGTAGTTTGCTAGACGAAATTTAAATTTTTAAAATGGTTTTAAACGTTAATTATGTGCTAATAAGTACACGGTAACAATTTATAGATTAGTTCAGGCACATCAGTTTTGAGTCATTATAATTTTTACCGCTACAATAACTTTACAACACATACGAGGGCTGTTCAACATGTTATCTACTTGAAATAAAAATGAATTTAATGAAATAAATATTCACTGATATACTGCTGTTATTGGTTGAAAAAAGCAAATGTCTGCAATATGATTGGCTTATATGTTATAGTGTTGAATAGTCACTTGAATACCTTCTAGGAAGATATATCCGCTTGATATTTTTTTGATAGGTCAAGAAACGTCAAATTCTGGATTTTCATGGGCCACTTTTCAACAGATCACAAGTGAATTGAATACTCTACTATATTTTTTATACCATATGACAAACATGCATTTTGAAGTTTTTGGATCTTTGATTTATCTTGTGAATCAATACAAAATTCTTACAACACAAATCACAATAATCAACCAGAGATAACACCATACTGTTACATAATGTGGCTTTGATATTAATGTTGAATACAATTTAAGAAAGTAGTTTTTAAATTGCAATAAGCTCTGTAATAGCTATCTACGTTATTAGACCGGTAGCAAAATTTTTATGGCCGCGCCAATACTTTACAGGTCTCGCCCTACGGGCTCGACCTGTATGTTTGGCAAGGTCATAAAAATGTTGCTACCGGTCGTGTATCGTATAAATTTTTTTAGGATACTGCATTGGTAACTAGCGTTTAGATTGTTACAAACGAGTCCGGTAGATAAAATTTACCGGCCTAGACCAGTAGTAGTTGACAACGGCCGGATCAAACTTTTTTCTACCGGACTCGTTTGTAACTATGTAAACGCTAGTTACCAATGCAGTATCCTAAAACATTTAAATGGGTTTTTTAAAACAAAAATTTCATTCAAGGATTACACCCACATTTTTAATGGTATCTGTAACAGGTATTGTATTATTATTTATTGTAATACTGACAACTGCTAGGTAATGTTATTGATGTGTGGGTTGTATAATACTCCAAATGCATACTTACAATTTTTAAAGGGCGATGCTTATCTATAATTGTTCAATATCGTCGGAAGTAGTTAAAATTGTATATGAAAAAACATTCATAAATAAAGTGCCATTATAAACCTCAACAAAAATCTCATTTATTACATAATCAGAAAATCAAGTTTTGGAGACAGCCAGCAAGATAAATGAAGAATCAATAATGGTTCCCCTGAAAGCATCAAAATTGGCAACCAGTAAACGTGTCTTAATGTGAGCACATTTTAATTTTGAAAACATTACATAGGATTGTTTTATAATTTTAGACTAAAAAACAAATCTATACGCAGAACAGAACAGAGCGAAAGGTACACTATTCAAAGTACGTAAGTAGGTACTAAAAAATATATACACAATTTAAGTTTACAGAACAAAATGGAAATGCAGGTAAGAAATATATAAACATACACACAGCAGTGTCGGAAATCCCTTATTGATAACCATATTGATAGCCATACAATTTAAATAACACGTATCGCAATTTACCTGCAAGCAGTATTTGCGAAACACAAATTTTTCCATTTATACAAAATGATTTGGTTGAAGACAACGCCATCTATAAATGATAGTAAATCGGATGTTACTTTTTGTTCAAAATCATATTGTAAATCTACATATATTGAAATCGCCTAGACAAAAAAATGTTATTATGTATAGATATTAACGTATTATTAAGACAATTTAAAAATTCCAAGTGACTATTTTTCGGAGGTTTATGAACTAGACCAAATACCAGTTTTTGCCTACCCGCAGTTACTACTATCAATAACTGTTCGATAACATTATCAGTTTGTATAACATAATCCACATATATTTGTTGTGTAGAACGCAGAAATGCCTTGCTTTTGTTAGGTCTTCGTTTATGGAAACCCAGGTTCCTTTTCATTTGGATTTTGATTTGAAAATTTGTTGTCGGACGTTATAATTAACGAACTTCACAATGAGTGGGGTGGGTAGACCTGAATTCCTGCTCCTCAATTTATGACTTGGGAACTTGGATTGGAAGCGAAAAAATTAGTATGAACTTGGTCTGTATCTTCATTGGAAGCTTCTATGATTCCTAGAATACGTAGGTTATTACGTCTTAAATATTGAATTCCCTTCTAAAGTAGAAATACGCAGGTCGTGTTCAGAACTGTTGCTTAAACTGCTCCATCAAATTGACTATAAAATCTTCAGACACCAGAAACTTCTTAATACGTTGAACCACATCATCTTGGTTTGACAGCTCTTTGTTGGAAACTGACTGACCTCTACCACCGCCTGGCAGTTTACAATAGCCACCCGTTTTTATAGAATTTACAGCAATTTTGTAGTAGGACATCACAGTGATCGTAGGTAGAGCCCAACTTCAACTATACTAAAACTGCCGCACATAAGCATCCGCACACTGCGCTAGCACGTCTATTCAGCTTGACGACACATGGAAAAGGATTTATTTCTAATCCCTGAAGACATTTCGCACTGCACTAAACTGCCTCTCTTGTTCAAAGATTTCAACATTTGCTAGATGCAATACGACATACTTCCCAACTGGATATCGACTCTCTATGTTGGTTTCAGCAGTTTTATAGACAAGCAACTTGTTGGCAAGAGATAGTTTAGAGTTGCAGTCTATCAACCAGTAATATTTTCTCAATTTACCATCGAGTTGCTTCCTTATAGACAGTAGTTTCTAGGTTAACACAAACAACTGTTTTTGCCGCTTCTTTTGAATTTCGGTATTTGACGGCGCTAAAAACATAGTTTTTTTACCAATACACAATATTAAACCGTTATTACAACTTACAATACAAAATATTAATTAAATGTTACAAAACGTCAGAATGACGTTTTACACCTTTACTGATTCGCCACCTGTTGGATCCGCCGGGAACTAGGACAAAAATTAGCCATCAGAATCTGCAAAAACATTAGAAGTCGAATCACCTGAATATCTTACACCGTGGGCACCATGCAAAATATTCACAAAACAATGTACGTACTCAAAAAATAAATAGCCTTGTTGCGAGGTATCGCTTAGCAACGATGTTCTGTCCTTAGAGATATCGCTAGGTTACGTAACACTAAACCCCAACAAACTGTGTGGCTTGTTTTAAACATTTTAAAATGCTGAGTTTTGGAAGTATTCCGCTGAATTTAATTGAGAATAAATAATTATATTAATTGTTGGATTATTTTTCAATAAAGTTAATCGTTATGTACTAATATTGTTAAATAGTCGTCCCAAATACCACTCGAAGTGGATATATTTTTTTAAATATTTTGTCATTTCTGCGTGAATGCATCCGTAAAATAACATTTTATAGGTAGGTCGACGGAAATAGTATATTGTATGTTAAGAGCTGAAAGTGCATTTTTGCCGCTTTTGCATGGTTGCTGGTTTCGACTTCGTCTCAACCAGCAATATTCATGCGCAAGCGGCAAGAATGCACTTTCAGCTCTTAACATACAATATACTATTTCCGTCGACCTACCTATAAAATGTGATTTTACGGATGCATTCACGTACGAAAACTGTCACTTTTTCGGACACCATTAACTTTTTGTCCGCAAACACTTTTCGTCCGCAAATGCTTTTTGTCCGAAAACACTTTACGGCCGCACTTTACAGCCGCAAACGCTTTTCCGCCGCAAACACTTTTCGTCCGCAAATGCTTTTCGTCCGCAAACGCTTTTTGACCGCAAACGTTTTTCGTCCTCAACAAATCTTATAATTCGGACCCCACTTTAATTTTTTTTTCAAAATATGACGGTCGACGGAAAAATTTAATATGCACCTCGGACAAGAACTGCTTTTTATGGCCTTGCCCGATTGCCTGCCTCGGCTATCGCCTCGGTCAGCAATTTCAAGCATCGTCCATAAAAACCCAGTTTTTCGGCCTAGATAGGTACATAAATAACTATTTTGTAAAATCGTATTAAAATATGGTCATTTATGCATTAATTTGCGGGCGTAAATAGTGCCTTTTGCGCCCTAAGGCCTAAAAAACCAGCAACCAACAACAATTTGATTTTTGAGAACGAATCGTGCCATTTATTTTTCAAAGCTTTATGGTGAATTTTACAAAAAATCTTGTTTGCATTTCGGGAGTGAACGGCGATTTTGGCCCTTTGGCGTTTTATAATCCTTCGGCCGTTCGGGCCTCTGGCTTATAATTCCGCCGCGGGCCAAAATCGCCTCCTTCACGCCCTTAATACAAAAATAGCTATTTTGTAATACCTACTTGTTAAATATTTCTTTAAGGACTGTTTACTACTACCTAAGCAACCTCTTTACGGCCCGGCCGTAAAAAGTGTTCGTAAAGACCACGGCCTGCTAAATTGTGTGCCAAACGTCAAAGTGACGTTTGTCACCTGCTTACAGCCATATACACAAAATTGGAAATAAATGACATTTATCAACAACAGTTGCAACGTCCTACGCACTCTCAATCATTCTAAAACGTTATTACACAAATCTAGCGTTTTGATGAAAATAAATTAGGAAAAGATAGGTATGACCGAATTGTATGTAGGTATTACAAAAACTATTGTACAATACACGTCCGTTAGGGCCTTTACTGCCTCGCCAGTATTATTCAACTCGTTCTTTGAGCTCGTCTCACAAATTCTCTGGCTCGGCAGTAAAGGCTATCCTAATGGACTTCTACTATAAAATACTATTATAGCTCCTTTATTTACAAATAGTAGCGACACCCTTTGATGTTGCCGCTGGGGCAAAATCACGTTGGTATCCCTTAAGTCCCTAGCATATTTGAAAATCGCCTAGGAAGTTGCATAATTAATTAATATGTGACAGTGACAGTTGTCGTGTTTTTATTCATTTTTTTCTTCGGGGGCTAATTCGAAGTCGAGGATGTGGAAATGCCAGGGTGTTGTGTCGATAAGTGTAAAAACAGTGGCAGAAAACAAGATTCGTATAGTGTAGGTTGCCTGGTAAGTGTGTGGTAGTTGTGAATGCCCCCACTACTTATACGTCACGCGGAAGGCGATTTGTAACGCGTGTCTATTGTCTAGTATACGGCTCTACAGTTTTGTACAGGTTTTTTAGAGTAAATTTTTTGATTTTCTTTTGATTTGAGTTAATTGTTGAACTATACCGAATACCGACGCACTACGTACAAGTGTTTTTTTATGATTACAGTGCAGTGTGAAGTCTAGAGCTTTATATACCTACTTGTTTGTAGAAAATATTTTATTTTAGTTTAGCTTAAATATGATAGACAATAACGGCGCCGTGGTTATTTGTAAAAAGAAGAAAAGTTTGGAAGAAGCACAAAATAAAATATCCGAATAGGGGACTTCTGCTGAAATACGACCTTGAAACAAGTGAGAGAAAAGTTCTACCCTAGTGTTGTCTTTTGCTACCAGTGACACCAATATAATGGCAAGAATAACTCTAAATTACTATAGTTACTATTGAATGTTACTAGTTAGGTTGGCATGTACAAGTACATCATAACCTGACTTTCTGTCATAAATAAAGCACATAGTGTTTTATTTATGCTACTTCTATAGTAAATAACTATTATAGTATCAATTAAGCAACTAGTAATAAAATAATTTAAAGTTTATTATAGAAAAATACAAGTAGAAACAATCAAGTAACCAAAGGTTTCTCAAAATTGACCAAAAACAAATCACACTTAAATATATTTGATATCAGCGGTAACATGGAAATCTGAATTGGTTTTGCTAATAACTATTAAAAAAGTGTTGATCCTTTAGATTGCTCGTTCAACATGGATATGCCCCTTAGCAATTCGTTTCGTCAATATTTCCTCCCCTCCTCTGCAGAGCTGGGCCGGGTACTGATAAATTGTACTCGGGTACCGAGTACCAAGTACATGCATTAACTGAAGAACGAGTACAGAGTACCGAGTACTATACTCATTGCACCCCTGTCGAGTACAGTACTCCGAGTACAAGTACTCGAATTTCAAGAGTACTATTTGCAAGTACATGTTTCTTCCCCCACCACTTTTACTTAACATTGTTTTCGGTTTATAAGAAGCAAAATAAACAGAACAGTTTATCTGTTTATTACATTCCTTTGTACAACCAACAAAAATATATGATAAGTGAGGGTTAGAGTGTTGTCAGCAATGGTGTTCCCATAGGGTATACTCCATATACGCCGTATACTCTCAAGATTTTCTGGGCATACTGCGTATACTCTCAATCAATTTTGTGAAAACTCGTTGAATGTGCTTACAAATTAGGCCTAACGTCAAGTCGAACACTATTTGAACAATTGTCTGCACCAAGGCTACCAGTGTTTGTAGGATTTATCCCACCACTCTACCTTTCGAGTAGCAGTGAAGGATTTATTCCGCGACCATACGTCAAGGTTTGTCTGCGAGACCATCGATCGACACTTTCAGCTCCTCGTGGTCAAGTTAAAGAACGCCAAAAAACAGAGGGAATAAGATGCATTACGAAAAAAAAAATTGTCAATACATATAATTAGGTTAACCGATTTTTTTTCAATTTTATATGGAAAAAAATAAAATTTTTAAGCTCATTTGTTGTAATTGCCCCCCCCCCCCCCCCCGCCGCCCAGCAACCATAGAAAAAGTCATAAACACAATGGATTACCGGTAGTAAAGTATACCTTCGAAAAAATTGATGGGAATATCACTGGTTGTCAGTCGCTTTACTTTCTCGTGCAAACAGACACCGGCGACACTGTCAAATACAGCCAAGTCCAGACTTGCATGGCGCACTTGCGCTTGCGCGTATGGTATTAAAGTACTCGGACAAATGTACTCATAAAAGACGCGGGTATCGGATACTTCTACCCAATGTGATGACGGGTACGAATACAGAGTACTTTATTGAAAATTGTACTGGGTACCGGGTACAGAGTACCAGAATTGTACTTAGAGTACAGTGTTTGAGTACTTGTACTCGAGTACTGCCCAGCTCTGCTCCTCTGTCAATCTAGATCTACCCGCAAGAAATGGGGGTATAAGTAATTTATTATAGTTGTTTTCATTACCACAAAACTCTAACCATAAAAAACATTTTGCGAGGTTTGTTTTTGGTTTAGGAAATGGATGGTATCGCAGCGTTTTCAACTTCGTAGACTTGGTTGTGTTACTACAATCCTTGTAAAAGCATTTCGGCCTTTTGTGGTATTTCTAAAAGCATAAAATTGATGATTACACATCACTACTCTTTTACAACTAGCAAATAACACAAAATAAAAGTAGGTATGTATTGCGTTCAAGAACTTACTTTAGCGTAGTTTATGCAAATTTCCTTTAGTGGAGTATATGGTGGAGGAATAAACAATTTTAGTAAAACACACGAAACAGGCTACTGGCAGGATTACAAGGAACAGAATCAGAAAGCCAAGAACAACAACGAATACAGAAAGTCAGGTTATATTGTATTTGTACATGCCAACTTAACTAGTAATATTCAATAGTAACTAGTAATTTAGAGTTATTCTTGCCATTATATTGGTGTCACTGGTAGCAAAAGGCAACACTAGGGTAGAATATATAAAGGGACTGTAGGGTAGAACAATTCTTTCTCATGCTATCTTAAATAGAAGTCCCCTATTAAAAAAATTGAGTGAGCTGCAAACCAAAAATAAAAATCAAACGCCTAATAATTATATCATTCTCACCACAAAATTGACTGAAGCTTTCTCCAATTTTTTAACTCCGAATCAAGTAAGGGTTGTATTGAAGAAACAAACCAAGGCAATATTGAACTCAGGAGAAATAGCAAGAGGGTTCACGATACGATATTTCAGTCAACTCTGCTACAGATATTTGCGTGAAGCTAAAATTCCGAATAAACAACCCTATGGAAAAAGATTGGAAGAGCAAATCGAAACACTAAATAAAGTCAAAGAAACATTTAGTGGACTACGTTGTATGGGAAAAAATCCTTGCAGGTGTTCCAAAAAGGAATGATTATTTCCTGAATATCTATGCAAGCACTGCATACCAAATTAGTCAAAAGTATAAAATCTCTTACATTTTGACGCATAGGTTAAATCAAGATTATTTGGGTTTGTTTTCGCAGGTAGGCATTTTCGTATTATAGTGTATAATTCTAACGGTGCATTCAAAATTATTTTCCTCTTGTATATTATAAGGACTAGAGGTGGTTTACACGATCATCCATCCCCACTTGATGCTATTTACAGAGTTCGAATGGTGCTCTTAAGAAAAAATCCAGGCATCGTTCAGTCAAACACCAATTTCTAACATCATGAGGGCTTAGACTCCGAGCAATATCTTGTTGCCAGTGCTTTTAAGGAATCTAAAATAACTAAACTGCAGCTGCCCGAAGCACCCCTGGCATCAACAGAATATAATGAATTTTCTGACACCAAAAGCGTTTGTTCAAATTCTGAAACTTCAACGAATGCCTCAATAGCAAGTATTTCAAAGAAATCAGAAGAGGGTGGTCTAACTTATAATTCTGGGTATCTTGCAAGAAAACCCAATCCCATAAATAAGCATTCATACAGTATGCCGTCATGGGTGCAGAGTTTGTCATTTGGTGGTCTCACTCAGCCTTCAAATTCTTGATTAGAATCGGTTCAAATGTTAGGGAAACGTTTTATAAGGCTTCATAAGAATTATTTTAAATTTAATAATAATATAATTAGAAGAACTGCGACAATTTTAGCAAAATCAGTTCCGGCAGATGAATAATTTAGTAGGTGTAATAATACATATACCTAAGCATACTATTTTTATTTTGTGTTCTTTAATAATAGCTATTTAAGTAACAAGCCGCGGCTTGTTGTCTGCCGAAAATGTTAATAGACGATATTATATCTTATTATATTTTTCCCGCTGCTTATCGAAATTTTCCTAGATTTTTTTTAAAAATCGTTTGGTTTGTCATCTGTCCGTGAGTCGCGCTACCTGTGAGTGTCGAATGTCATAAACACCTGCAATTATAAACAAAACGTCTTTTTCCCGCTGCTGATCATGTAAGTCAGTGATACAGCCTTAGTAACAAAACGTGTAAGTCGGTGATTATATTTGTTTGCTGCTTTTTCTTGACAACGGAACTTAATATTATTATTAAGTTCCTAGGATAATAAAATTAGCAAAGCAAGATGCAGATTTAGACGTTTTGTTTATAAATTGCAAGTGTTTATGTGACATGTAACACTCACAGGTAACACGAGTCACGAAAACTAATCCTGGTGACAGGTGACAAACCAAACGATTTTTTCAAAAATCTAGGAAAATTTCGATAAGCAGCGGGAAAAATATAATAAGATAACTCGAAATGTATCGCCTATTAACATTTTCGGCAGGCAACAAGCCGCGACTTCGTCTTGGCTTGTACTTGCCTACCTCAAATGTTAATAGGGCCTTACATTCCTTGTCCCTTAAATAGCTATTATTAAAGAACACAAAATAAAAATAGTATGCTAAATCTGCATCTTGCGTTGCTAATTTTATCCAACACTGTGAGTTATTAAGCCCATAACTATGGTGATTTTAGGAATTTAAAGTGGCCTATATGTCACTAGTGAGTTATAAACCATAAGGCACTAGTGTGTTATAAACCATAAGTCACTCTCGATAAAAAAAACTATTGAAAATTAACATTTTATTCAGAACACATTACAGAACATATTACATCCATAACGCAATATTACATACTCAGTATAATACATTTTAGAACATCACTTATTAATATTAATATTTATATTAATGTCAATTGCATAGTTGTTACTTCTAGTCATTTGACAATTTACATTATTATTGGAAATTTCATTACGTGATTCTGCGCTATTCACTACAATACTTGGAACAGTGGCGGTGGTGAACTCAGAACCTCCTTGAATTTTTCTTGCTGTGTTAATTTTTTCTCCCAACGATTCTTCAATGTACCCCTCTGCCACAGTAGACGATTTCCATCCACCGTGGCGTTTAAGCGCTGTTATGTTGCCTCCACCATTAACCAACAGTGTAGCAGAAGACCGTCTCAAACTGTGACCAGTGTAAGCCTCTGCATGTGGTAGTTTCAAGTAAGATGCGATTTGGAATGGCACCTTAGACAATGTGTTTATTCCAACTGGTTGGATCGTGCATTTTTGATGTTTGTAATTCAAAAAAAATCTACGGTGTGGTACCTTGGCAGGTCGTAATGAAACATAGTTTCTATAGAGATCAATAGGACTGACAGGATATCCCTCGTTTATGACAGTGAAACTTCGAGGTTTGTTGGTTTTTGTATCAGGAATGGAAATATAGAGATATGATCCCTTGTCTTCGATGTGCTCAACACTCAAATTTGTCAGCTCATTACAACGGCATGCCCCCGCAATACCCATTATTAGTGCAACCTATAAACATATATTTAAATAGGATTTACGGAAATCAAATAGGCACTATCTCACCTTCTCCATCAGATATTCACTGTCCGGAGCACTTCTTAGAAACTGCTCAATATGTTCCTTTTCCAAAATCTTGGCTTTCTTTGGTTTATGTGCTCTTGACTCACTTTTCAAGAAAGATATAAGCCTACCATATTTCGATATGTCGACATTTTTATGAAATTTTAACGTTGCTTTCAACATCGAGTATTTTGTCCACATTGACGAACCTACATTTTTCTTTCCAATTTCAACAAAATACGCCAACAATATTTCTTCGGTTATACCACTAACTCCTTTCTCTTCTCTCCAGGACTTGAATAGCCCGAATTCCTTTTCATAAATATCCTTCGATTTCTTGGGTATTATTTTTGATAATGCTAGTTTAGCATCATTTTGAATTTCAGCAGGAACAAACACTTTTTCTTCCATTAGGTATTCGGCGTCGTTTTCATGTGTTGACACTTTTGTGAAACCAAACACGATTATTGTTTCAATGTAAACAAAACTTTTATGTGCCATGGTGATCGCGTCAAAGCCTTCCCATAAATTGAGCTACTTTTAATAATTTGTCAAATAAAAATGTCACAACTGTCATCAGAAAAAGGATGCGTTTTAACGAAATTCTGAAGGTGTTGGATAAAATTATGTATGGAACTCGTGTGTTATCGGTCATAAGTCACTTTTAAAAACAAAGCCACTCGCACAAAGTGCTCGTGGCTTACCCGTTTTTTCTCGTGACTTATTTCCCTTATAACACACTTGTACCATAAATAACTATTATTATCCTAGGAACTTAATAATAATATTAAGTTCCGTTGTCAAGGGAAAGCAGCAAACAAATATAATCACCGACTTACACGTTTTGTTACTAAGGCTGTATCACTGACTTACATGATCAGCAGCGGGAAAATTATATTATGTAATAACGTCGTTGCATTACTTATTAGGTGCTTATTATATTAAATTTAAAATGTTTGGCTTTATTACCTAAATTTCGTAATTCAATTTAAAAGATCCTACGCACATGAATTAAGTATAATTTAAATCAAACAAGCTCTTGTAACTTACTATCTGGCCCGCCTCAAAACATTTTAAAAACCAGAACCACCTAACTCATTTAACGATCGAAAGAAAAGCTGATTTTGAAGAGTATATTGTGCGTAAATGTTGTAGAAATATTTAAACTCCCGCTCCGCTCATTCTTCCGAGTGACGCGTCGCATGCAGCGCTCTGATTGGTCGAAACTTACCAGGTAACCTACACTATACGAATCTTGGGCAGAAAAGGATTTCAGGTATTCAGATCGGTTATTTTTTCACTGTTTACACTGAAATTTATCGTTTAGTAACTTTTTGTATATTCATGTTTGCATCAGGTTTGCTCCACGATGTCGCTACTATTTGTAAATAGAGGGGCTATATATTAGTTAGAGTCCTTGTATATAGGTTACTATAAAGAGTTGGGCAAACAGCGGGACACATTTTGATTGGTTTGGATCACTTTTTACAAGGCATGTGTGATAAATGTGAGCATTTTACATATTTTGTAACATGTTACGACCGATAGTTTCACACATTCTAAATTCTAAATTTTACCTAAATTGGCCGTATATTCCTAATAGTCCGTTCTAGAGATCCTAAGAATGATCAATGCTCTGAAAACTCTCCCATCAAAAGCAAGTTAGTAAGATTGGTTCCCATAACCTATTTGTTCGACATATGTCAAATATCTAATTTGGATCAAAAGTGTATGTCAAATCAGCCTGTTTGCCCAACTCTTAGTAAACTATATACAGGATCTCTAATATTAGTTACAGTGACTATATAAAGCCACTGTAATATTAGTTAATACAAACCTGCCATCTAGCGAAAAATAATACAATCAGGTAAAACCAGCTGAGGACCGGACCGAAGGTCGATTAAAGCATTGCATCTCTGTAGCGTCAGCTGAAGCACACTCCTGTCTGCGACTAAACATAAGGCCCTTCAAAAAAATTTTGAATTTTGGGATTCGTTTTGAAATTTTATTTTACAACTTGAAATTTTTATTTATGAAAATATTGTATCGCTATGAAAAAGATTTTGCGCTTTATCAGGATTTGAACACGCAGTAAATGAATGCACATGTTTAGAGCGCGACGCTTTAACTTCTGTGCTAACGCGGTTTTATTTTACCAACACGCCTATAATGGATTTTATTTAGACGCTTTCGGATTGAATATATTATACCGTTTATGC
>OW679198.1:70968584-71031941 GCA_940337035.1 Agriotes lineatus
GTTAACTTGATTGTCAATTAATTTTTGCGATAAAATGAAATTTGATATTTTCCTTTAATAATATGCTCAGTCGTCGAAAAAATAGTATGTATTTTTCGAGCTAAAAGTGCGCTTGCCTTCGTCTCAACCAGCAATATTCATGCGCAAGCGGCAAGAATGCACTTTCAGCTCTTAACATACAATATACTATTAATGCGTATCCTAAAAAATTTGTTGGAAATGGCATGACATTGACAGCTGACAGCTCAAAATTGAAAACACCAAAACGACAACACCACGGTGTTTTCACTTATTAATACATGGCCTGAATAGGGATTTTGTGCATTATGAATGGTATAATCTCATAAGAGCATTAATTCTTTCTGGACATTTTTTCCTATTAATTTGGACGTTGTTGAAATGCACGAAAAGTAAAAAATAATTTCCGGATATGAATTAATGCTCGAATGCAGATTCGGTAAGAAAATCGTAACGACACAAACCCTCACAGTTAGGTTGGTCTACCTATAGGATAGTATCTATTACTAATAAAATTGTGGCTTTCGATAGCCTAAATCTGTCTATAAATTCCATATCATCCCACATTTCCAAATGAATTCTATTACACGAAATACTTTTGGTCTACGAGACATTTCAATAATACGTAGTATATTTCATTACGAGTCTGGAAAAATCCATTTCTGGGTGTATAATGATTATAATGAACGATATTTTTTATTATACTTATCTAAAAACAACGTAGGAAAGGTATTTTCAAAGTAATAATAATACATCGTAAAAACAGTACCAAACACGATTAACATTTCAATAGCAACGATTTATTTCTTATTAATTTAAGGCACGGAAAAAAATCGGACATCGGGAAAAGTTCTGAAAAAGCCACATTTACGTCATTGCAAAAACAGATGAAAACAAGGTGTTTTCAGAGAAGTAAAATGAAACACTTATTACATCTTCATCATCAGTTCAGAGATCATCAAATATCTGAAATATATTATCCATATCAAATAAATATAAATTTCCACAAAAATAAACACTTTTAATGATGATGTGAGGTTACGACATCGCTGTTTTACTGCACACATAAGACCCATAGAAAGCGAGATATTTGCGAAAAACTTATTTCTGTGACATTTGACCTTGAATAACTCAAAACGCAAGCGCAATATCGATGGGTACTTTTGAGATGTTATTTGAAATGTCAAAATAAAGGTGTATGCAAAATTTCAGCTCAATTGGATTTTTTCGGCAGATGCTGCGGTTGTCCGTCTAATGTAACTGGACTATCTTGCGATATTGTGCAAGTCAAAGTGTGAAAATTGCTGTTGATTTTGTTAATTCTGTTATTTTGTTATTGCTATTGTCGCTATTTTTGTATGTGTTGTTAATTCTGTTTTGAAATGTGCCATACCACAATGTTGAGTACGCCTCCGATTTATTGTGTCGTTTAGCTTAAATAAGGTTAACAATTTAATGTCAATATGATAGATGTCAAAAATGTTACCAATACAAAACTTGGAAATTACTAGATTCTAACATTAGTTCTGCCATCTATGACCACTGGTTTGGATTCAAGTTGTAGTGACATCTAGTGTACCTGTATAATACTTTAGTAAGAGTAGAGCAAACAGCGAAAAATTTTGGATCATTTTTTCATGGCTACCAAGATTTAATGATATATTGAAAAACAAGGTTGGTAAAACTGACACACGTTGTCAGTTTCATCAAATTCGAGGTTAGCAGGTTAGGTTTTGCGTCACTTTTGACACAGACAGACACTAAACCTAACCTGCTAACCTTGAATTTGATGGAACTGACAACGCGTGTGTCAGTTTTACCAACCTTGTTTTTCAATATATCATTAAATCTTGGTAGCCATGAAAAAATGATCCAAAATTTTTCGCTGTTTGCTCTACTCTTACTAAAGTATTATACAGGTACACTAGTGACATCGCCATGGATATGCCATCTACGAGTGCTGGTCCAAGTTCAGACGACATCCCCATGGACATGCGAGCTATAGGTGTTGGTTCAATTTCCAGTGACATCGTAATAGGCACATATGCTGAAGAGGTTTGTATTTTTGTGAATTATATGTTACAATGTTATGTACCTATTTTAATTATGGATTGCAGCTATGCTGTCACTGTAGGAAACCAGACGACGGCGAACAAATGGTAAAATGTTATGACAGAAAATGTAGAATAAGATGGTACCATTCAGCATGCCTACAATTAAAAAAATTCCTAAAGGAAAGTGGTTATGTGAACTCTGTAAATATACTGCTCTACAAATGAACTGGACCATTTGCATATATTGGTGCAATTTTTAAAAATATTTTCCAAAAGGGCAGTCATGAAATTTTTGGTAACCTTTCATGATTGTGTCACTATAAAAGCATTTCTTTTCATAAATCTGTTTAAAGAAAAGTAAGTCCATTAATAAAATATTATTTTAAAATTTTGAATTTTGCCCAAATATTGATAGCACATTGCATACAAAGTATGCCGAATTGTTGCCAAAGATTTTTAAACGTTCTGGAGAGACTCAAAGAACTATTAATTAACCTTTTTTTGTGATTCCTCTTATTTTTGTGAAATATAGTTTTTTATAGTTTCATAATTTTTTAATTTTATTAATATGATTTTGTTAATTCTTCAGATGATATTTGAGAATAGTGAAATAAAATATGCTTAATATGAGTATACTATAAAACAAAAGCTTTTATATACAGTGTGTCCCCGGATAGGTGAAACGACTCTTGTGAAAGGTAAAAAATTCTCGATTTAAATTTTAATTTTTTGGGGTTTAGCCCTGCTTGGTTAAAGGCGAATTTCCAACATAATTTCAGTTCTGAAAAGTCAAGTATGCCTTGGATATTTTAAAAAACCTATTTTTCTGTGAGGTAAAGTACCTTATATGTGGCAAATACCACAAAAAGTTATTAAAAAAAGTTGTTTAGAATCAACACATAAGCCCCTATACCAAATTTCAAAATTCTCAGCCAAATTTGATCTCTCAATTTCTTTTTATGTTTAGGTCCCAAATCAAAGAATTTTAGTTTTAACAAAGATTTTTATTGGAAAAACAAATACTTTTAACAACGCTTTTTATTTCATAATAAAAAACTTTGTTAAAAATAAAATTCTTTGATTTGGAAAATAAACTTTAAAGAAAATGTGAGAAATCAAAGTTGGCCGCGGATTTTGAAATTTGGTATAGGGGCCTAGATGTTGATTCTAAACTTTACCTTACAGAAAAATAGATTTTTTGAAAATTTCCAAGGCGTTCTTGATTTTTCAAAACTGAAATGATGTTAGAAATTCGCCTTTAACCAAGCAGGGCTGAACCCCAAAAAATTTAAATTTAAATTCGAGAATTTTTTACCTTTCACAAGAGTCGTTTCACCTATCCGGGGACACACTGTATATATATACAGTGCAATTATACGGAATGCGAACATAAGCAGTCAAATGAGTTAGAATACAGTTTATGGGCATTGTATGCGTTAGACAGAAATAGACATATATGCGATTAACATCTAGCATCCGCAGAATGAAGGTGTTTGTTTTCAGAAAACACTGAATCCTAGGATACTAGATTTTAAATCGTATATGTCTATTTCTGTCTAACGCATACAAAGCCCATAAACTGTATTCTAACTCATTTGACTACCTATGTTCGCATTTTGTATAATAGCACTGTATATTGTGACGTAATGTAATAAATACATTTTTTATGGGTGGTCCAGTACATTTGTGGAGCAGTATATAAATAAAATTATTTTGTTATTCTGTGTTGATAGAATTTGTAAATATGTTGATTGTTTATTTAGCATAAATGGCTTCGAAATATTCTTTATACTTTATCCATTGCAATTCTTTTTCATACTTAGTTTAGACATTAGTTATTCTGTTATTTTGTACTGTTATGTAAATACTTTGATTGTTTATGTACCTTAAATTTATTAAAATTTTGTTATAAATTATGGAATAATAAGATTAACGATAGCAAGCTGCTTTCGCTATTAACTTTAAGAGTACCCGCTAGGCCTGTTTGTTTTTCACCGTTATTCTTTGTACCTTCTTTTTATACCAGAATTCCGATTACTGATATATTAAAGCTTGTGAATCAAATTTACATACTGCTCAACATTGATTTGTCAGCTCCATACAGTATGTTTGCATCTGTTGTAAAAAAGGATTATAACTAAAATGAAACCAAATGAACTATTGATGTAACAAATTTTTAAGACTTAAATTTACCAATCAGTACGGGAAGTCATAGTAGCAAGTTACGGCGTCGATCCATCTTCTGCAACCATGATTAAAGTTTATTTTAGTTAGGATGATTATTTTAATTTTAATTTACATGCTATAATGCATGCATACCTGCATATAGCAGAATATATCTACACTGCATCTCTTGTAATAAGGGTAACACCTGTTAGAGATGTCACAATAAATAAATATTAAATAGCTTCAAAATATCCGTTATGCTTTATGCATTAATAGTTATTTAACCAACAAGTGTGGTAATGAAGGCGATTAATAATCGAAACTGTTTAAAGCACGAACGAGCGATAGCGAGCGAGTGCCTTTAATAGTTGAGAGTATTAATCGCCCATTAACAAACGAAGTGATTACAAAATTTTTTCGTTGACCGCAAAATCTTTTTTGTGGCGAAAAATTTGATTAATAGAACTAACCTCCATGCAAAATATCATCAAAACGTCAAAATCACAAACACAGTTAATTAATGAAAAAGAGTGGATTAATCAAAAACAGTGTATTAATGACTTCTATTAATCCATCCCTTTTTTGAAAAATAATTCATTAATATTGAAATTAAGAAGCGGTCAACGGAAAAATTATTTTTCATACTTAATTTAGACATTAATTATTCTTTTATGTTGTGTAGACAGTATGTGTAATTTTATTGATTGTTAATGTAGCTTACATAGTTTCGAAATATCCTTATGTTTCGTATCGTATAGGTACTATTTAATAATTTTTGCTATGTGATATTGTAATTTTGCTTTTTATTAATTGGCCACATGCAGAAAAAGATAATCAAATAATTTTACATTATATAATAAATGGTGGTGGATAGTATTAACGTTAGATCCTTAATTAACTAATTTTAATAATTTTGTAGATATTATTATTATTATTAAAGTAAAAATAATTAGATTAACTTTGTTAATACAATTTATTTCATAATTATACAATTATAGGAGGGCATAAATTTACGAGGGCACAAGAAACTGTTAATATCTGATCTACCACAGCAACATCGTCAGTTTTCTTTTTCGCCAGGAACATAGGCATCGTTTCGTGAAGAGCTGTATTTTTTTGACAAAGGACACCAATAACGCGTTTGACGTGTATTCTGAAAAAAAGATATAATTAAGATAATTATTGTAACAATATACTTGCGTAGTGCACGTTTGCTATATTCCTGGTTGATTCTATATCCCTTGGATCGAGCTGCCGTTTCCCTTTTAGAAAAGCAGGCGTAATCACTGTGGCCATATGTAGTCCTACGGAGTCTTTTATTAAAAAGCCACGATCTGCCAATACAAAATCTTCTGGCAAGAGATTGTTTAAAATCCCACAAATGTTGGACCTTTATCGCTTATTCTGCCACCATATCCATGTGATACAAATGATATTGATCCAGGAGGAGTGATGCCTATTAGTACCTTTACCGTATTATGTTGTTTGTACGTAGATCATGTAGTACATTGTACTTCAAGGCTACTTGATTTTTTCACTCTCATCTCAAAACAATCGATTATTACTGAAACCTTGTTGCCAAATGCTACCTTGAAGCATTCTGGCATTGATTTAATCATCTGATCTCGTTCAGGCCAAATAATAACATTTTTCATCCGAAGATACATAATATTCAATGTGGTATAAAATACTCTGGAAATTGTTTGTACGCTGACGTTAAACATGTATGCCAATAAACTAAAATCTAAATGTAATCTAAGTTTTATCACCGTTATCAAAAACATGGCTCTAAGCATGTTTTACGTACTGAATTAGGAATAAATATATATAATTAAATGTGAACTGTATATATTGTATGTATTTGGTGTAGCATTTGCCATAGTAGACGTGTGTAAAAGAAATTTTTTTGTAATGTCACGATGTCATTCTTCCATGCTCACGTAAAACTTTTACATTCACCGGAAAACTCTCACTTTTCTTAACTTCTAGAACAATTCTTTCCGCAATTTTTTTTTACTGCGTTTCAACAACGTCGTATTAATTAGGACGCCTTCCAGAGGCGAGCGTTTCCTTTCCAGAGACTTTCCATTTGAAAAAATATTTTTTGGAACTTTTCCTTACTGCCAATCTCTAGCGTTCTTATAAAACTCTCTTTAGTGCAACAAAAGTTATTAAAGTCGTCGTACATTTTAAATGCGGCATATGCCGCGGGTTTCAGCTAGTTATCGTATAATCAGCAAAAAGTAGGCATATCTATACGTCGTCCGACACGGGTATCTCCTTATGGGCACACCCCGAATCCGTTCTTCTAGAATATATTGAAGAGAAGAGGTGATAAAATAGAGCATTGTTTTAAGTCCTTTGTAATTTTGATTTTTTTGGGTCATCTTCCGATTTTTACCTTTCCTACACTAATGGCATAGGTTTGTTTTACTACATTGGTCCTTTTTTTCTCATTCCCTGCCATATTTGTTGTTGGTATGTTACGGTATGCCTTTTCGAGGTCTGTCATAGTTATCTTAGCTTATACAATACTACAAAAATAAAAACAATTTTCTGTTGTATCAGTGATAGTGTATTTACACGGTATTTTTGCTAATATTTATTCATATTGTTCAATACAATAAATATAATTTTTTTTTTGCCAATGTACAATACACTACTTAGTAAAAAGTTACATCATCAGTCCAAACACCTACGAAATTTTCAAGACGTTTCAGAATTTCAATATTTCTGGACAGATACTGTAATTATTAATGAGAAGATTTAATTACAGCAGGTATTCAGTGTGGTTGAAAACTTTGCGATGTGTTTCGACCCTTCATGAAGTGCTAAATTACCACCGGTGGCTACGACATTTTCATCTCTTCTTTCTTGTAATAGTTCTTCATAGTGTGCCTTCCATTGCTTTGGTGTTATTGTTGATATCTGAGATTGTTTGGCTAATATTGTTTCGGGTGTTATTAATCACTTCCCCAGCTTTCCTTGATTTACTGTAACCTAGAGTTACATCTATATACGAAGTAGGACTAAGGTACCTGGTACTCTGCGTGCCTAGACCTTATCCATGGGGTTGGCAAAAAGGGCCTATGGAGGCCTACTTGCCTGACATCAGTCTCCCCACTGATACTAACTAACTAACTACATCTATATACGAGAGAGGGAAGGGAAAACATTCTGCCGTTCTCAAAAACTACTAATGCTTTAATTGTGCAATTTTAAATACATGTTAAAACTTCTCTATGTAGTCGCCTGACAAATAAACGCACTTAGTCCATCGATGTTTCAGCTTCATAGTGACCTCCTTATAGAAGTTTAAAGTTTGACCCTCTAACAACGAAGTCACTGCAGTTTTTAAGCTTTCATCATCTCGGAAACGCGTTCCACGAAGGTGAACTCTCAATTTTCCGAACAAGAAGAAATCATAGGGTGCCAGGTCAGGCAAATAAGCTGGGTGTTCAAAACCCGTTTCCTTCACTTTTGATGTCGCTTCAGCGCATTTATGGTGGGACGCTTGAACGTGCAGCAAGAGAACTTTTCGCAGTAGTCCGCAGCGTTTGACTTTTTTTTCATCCCGTAATTTAGTCAAACGATTGCAGTAAGATGCCCCATTGATGGTACGACCACTGTCGAAAAAGTCTATAAGCAAGACGCCGAGAAAATCTCAGAAAACTACTCTCAATTTTCTGAGATTTTCGCGGCGACTGAGAGTATCACTTTGCCTGCTGAAGGTCTCACCCTAAACTTCGTTGGAGGAGGAGAGTTGGAATGCTGCCACTCCATATTGGCTTGTTTGGTGACAGGGTCATGGTGATAAGCCCAACTTTTATCCATAGTTACAATTATGTCAAAAAAATGGTCAGAATTTGCATTGGCAAGTTCCAAAGGCTGGCGACAAATGTTCACTCGATCTTGTTTGTGCAAAGACGTCAACATTTGTGGCACCCATCTAGCTGAAACCTTATTCATATGCAAAATGTCATGCAATATTGATCTAACCGATTTCTCGTCAATCGTCACAGTCTTGGCTATCGTTTTAACGGTAATTCGCCAATCTTCCAAAGCTAACTACTCCACTTTGGCAACCATTTCAGGATTCTGTGCTGTTGCAAGTCCCCCACTTCTTACATCATCTTCTAGGCTCTCTCTTCCAAGCTTAAATTTATTTGCCCATCGACGGACAGTGGATATTAACGGCGAAACATCCTTGTAAACTGCTTTTAACTTTTGACTGATTTCAGTAAAATTAAATCACTGCCCAGTGTTCAATTTTCTCCATTTCTAATAACTACTAGTACTACACACTTTATTGGATCTACTATAAAATCCTAAGTTTTGTGTGAATCTGGATGAAACTTTCAACACTGGCAGACAACAACATACAAAATGACTTGTATCAAAATTTTTTTTCTCAACACAAAGAATTGCAAAATGTTTTCCCTTCCCTCGTAGTTGTAGGTACCGTTTCCACAATTTGTTTGCTTCTTCTTTAAACCTTTGTTTCACTGTTTGTCTGATGGTCCTGTACCTATCCTCATTTTCGTATTTCTATTAGAGAGCCACTTTCGATATGTCATTTTCTTCTCTTCAATTTGTTCTTTCAGCTCTTTACTAATAGGAATGTTCATCTTAGCTTTTACATCCTCAACTCTCAGTGATTCTTTTGTACACTATCTTCGATATTTATATACAGGTTGTTTCCTAAGTACGTGTAGAAAACTAACTGGAATGTTCCTTGGCTTATTCTAAGAAAAAAAGTTTCTCTCAACATGGGTTCGCTAGTTCTTCGTTTTTGAAATAAGGGTGTTGCATTTGAGAGAAAAAAAAAATGAAAACGCGTTGGAATATTAATTACAAATTTGGTGTGTGTACATGCAGTCCCAAGGAAATGTTTTTGTGTAGGTAAACCATCTTGGAGTTTTTGTTGAAATGTGCAGTTTTTGGTAGAAATTTTAAAAGCAACCAGGTGCTGCCATTTTTTTTTTGTTTATTGAAACATCAAATAAAAGGAAACAAATATGATGGTAATTACCTAATCTTTCTTGCCTTTTTTCTTTCTTCTTTGTCTCGGTTAAGACAGCAGTATCCATCTTAAACTTTATTTATTTATGTTAGTACTCTTTGTTTAGCGGCCAGTCCTTGTGTTTTCTAAAAGTTTTTGAATTGACAAAATTGCCCTCTCAGTATCCATTGGCTCTTTCCCACTGGCAGTGTGGATTTCCACCCAGTCTTACTTTGATGGCTTTCCAATTCGGCTTGCTGGAACTGCTCCAAATAAGCAATAAAGACAGATTGAAGAATTTATCTACATAGAACGGGTGGTGCAGAGGAGAGTCTAGAAAAGAACCCGAAAAGTAGGTGCACCACTCAGTCTAGAAGAAATGCTTAATGTTGGTGGAGAGAGAAAGACTTAAGATGAAATAAGAAGGAAGAGTGAAGGTAGTCAAAAACCCCTTGAGATTGAAACAGATAAGAATGGTCCCTTCCCCTTGTGTCTTATGATGGGCGTGTTAATCTAGCAGTGTGGAAGAGGAGCAAACATTCGTTGACATTGGGGTTTCTTATTGTGCTGATATTTATATTATTATTTATATATAAGTAATAAATTCGGACAACTCTCGTGAGAAGAAATGCAGTTGTATATCTGTTCTTTATGGCCAAAACTACCTTGAATATTGTGACTCTCTTCAATATTATTTCAATGGAAGTTTAGTTTATGAAAATCCAAACAAAAGGTTTTCAATTGATTATTACACATATACACATTTTCATATTCAGCTAAAACACTGTTTCGAATGTGAATAAATAATGGTTCGCCAAGGAAGTCAGAAAAAAGGGCGAAACATATATTTGGTACCTACTTGAGTCGTTGGTTTTTTTTTACTTACTTGGAAATCATTTAAAGTAGCGGATGAGGACAGAAAACCTTACTGCATCTTTGCAAAAATGTTTTGTTATTCAACATAATCATATGCCTAGTATACTTAGTACACGGTAAAGTAATTATAGAGCTTTAAAAAAATATCTACCTTCGCACAAACTACTCTTTCATAAACGCAATTCCATTTTAAGGGGCGGGTAAAGGTAAAACCGCTCAAAGTAGCCAATGTTTCAAGCGTCGTATGTACTACGTATGTAGGCTAATCATATCAAACTTTTTATTGTAATTACCTTCCTACCAATGAATTGCCATGAAATCCATATCGTTTGACATATAAAACTACAGGCTATCATACAAAAAAAAAGTTTGATATGATTCGCCCACATACTCGTATGTAGTAGATATGACACTTGAAACATTGGCTACTTTAAGCGGTTTTACCTTTACCCTCCCCTCAAGATTGTTTTTTAAATATTTTTATTATATTTGGGAAAAAGGTGATAAGCAGAAAAAACAAATACTGCGAATATGGAAGTTAATCAATCCTAATTCATAAATTATTTTAATTAAGCAGAAACTTTAAAGCACATGCGTTGTCCTGCAAGAAGGTCGAATTTTTGGAAGCTTTACCGCGACGTATCTCCACAATATTTCCATTAGACTAATATAATCATAACCAAGAATTATATACTCCTGTAACAGTTTTACCTTGCTCTAAGTCTTCTTCTTTCACTATTAGCTAGGAGATTCCTTCTGTTGCTCGGCTTGTTATTGTTGTTTGGTGGTCTTTGGGCCCATCTCTTAGATGACTACCTGATGATCTCTTTCCTCATGATCGTCCAATTTTACAAATGTGGAGAAGTCGCTGTTCTTTTTCTCTATACACGGTCATTCCATCCCTTTTTTCTGGTTTTGGTCTACTTCACCGTGTCTTGAATGAGATGGCGCTTAGGACTTTCATCTCTACAGTCCTGGCCTTTTGCTTCATTTTAGCTGTTTCCGCTTACGTTTGGACTGCGTATATTAAGATTGGGCATAGCATCACTTTGTATATTCTGTTTTTGCAGTACTGACGCATACACTTGTCTCGCCACACGGTGCTTCTCAGACATCCTATTGCTTGTGTTGCTTTTATTGCTTGTTGTTGGACTTCTTTATTTGGATCTCTTCTACTTGTTATCTCTATGAATAGATATTTGAATGACATGACCTGTTCCACCATATCACCGTCTATTTCCATTTTGCTATCAGAACTGCATCTTCAACAAAACATAATGTTTATGTTGTTTAGCCTATATCCACCCTTTAGCCGTTTTTGAAAATTATTCCATCTTTTTTTCAAAAAAACCGAAGCGAGGACCTTTTCTGCAACGTAAAACTTTACACCTTAAATATCTCAGTCAATGGCTTAAATTGGTTTTTTATGTTCAAACTCGAATATCTGGAAAACGGTTGAATTTAAGGTCATGATGTGAGATCAGAAGAAAATTCACTTTAAAAAAAGACCGAAATTATTAATTTTTCAAATTTTGAATAACCTGTATAGATTAATATTAAGGGCTACTAATTTACACTCACTTATAATACCATGAGTAGTCAAAGTTATGTCGACTATTTTTGCGGTGGTGTCACGAATGTCCATTGCGCTTTGGTACGATTAGGACGAGTGCGCTAGCACGAGTCCTAATCCCAAGCGCAATGGACATGAGTAGTGATACCACCGCAAAAATAATCTACTCAACTTTGACTAAGAATGGTATTCGAGGGACTATTTAATGAACCAAACTACCTTTTCAAATTAGTTTTCAGTAAATCTAGCAACAAACTACGCAATTTCTATAGTAACAGAACACTAGTATTGACTTTTTCTAATAAAAATCGCATTTGTTAAAAATAGTCACTTGAATACCTTCTAGGAAGATATATCCACTGATATTTTTTTGATTGGCCAAGAAACGTCAGAATTCTGGATTTTCATTGGTCACTTTTTGACAGATGACAGGTGAATTGAATAGTCACCATTATTATTAATTTACAATTGTAAAGTAACTCACGAAACACATTATTGTTTGTCAACAATTTCTTTTATACAATTTTTTCCTATTACTTACTGCAGCTTAAAATTCGACATTTTTTTTCATAAAATCGTTAGTATCTCCAAAACAATTGACCTTAGACTCATGCAACTTCTATTAAAGTGACCTTTTAAGCTATCTGAATATTGAAAAGAAATGAGCCACCCTGTATAATCAAACATATTTTGTAATGTGCACCAGTTTCGTACCTACAACTTTTATATAAGTGATCTTTATGTATCTCTCATAATTTTACAAATATCTTCCACCCCTGCATCATTACCGGAGCATGTATTAGAACAGGTGCAGTTAAATTTCTAAATTTTTACTTTCCTCGTCTGAAATACGAAGAAAGTATTGCAATCACGAAAAAATCACATTCCGAGATTACTTCAAATCTTCACGTTTCAGGATCCCTAGATAACGAAAAACAAGTTTTCTCAATTCAGTCTGTCTGTCGGTGGTATAACTTAAAAACTATTTGTTGGAGAAAGATGATATTTTGCATGCAAATTATATATCTACCTGGGATGAAACTGAAAAAATTTAGGACAAATACATACAGGGTGGGCACTTAAAAAAATAATGTTTGCGTTAACTGATAAATAGATTAAAGTAGCAATTTGCACATACCTCTGGCTTCACCCTTTGTAGCGTAGCGGTGGTAAATGGCCTGAAAAAGTATTTCTTGCAAGAGACCGCATAAACTAAAATGTGACTTAAAGTGCAGTACTAAATCAGCTAGTAAAAGTACGAGTTCAAGATGTGGCAGTTTAATGAAAGTATCAATTATACGCGTGCAATAAGAAACATCTGTAATGTCAAGTGTGATTGATGTCGTCGAGTTGAACAACCAAAACTAACTTGTCTAAACGTCACGATGCAATTTTTATCACAGCCGGAGCTATGTCGTAAACGCAGGGATATCGGCCAAGAAACCGTTTTGCCCCAACTAACAATAGACCAGGCCAAAAGGGAAACTCAACCCGAGTGGACAATACTGTCGTAAACGCTCTAAAAGGGAAAGTCCTTTTGGAAGGCAGTTATTTCAACCTCTTGTGCTACAACAGAGCAAAGGGAGCTTATCTGGAAAAATAAGGAATATCCCTTCCATTCCGGCGCACCCTGTATAAACGCAAGTAGCTTAGTTTTTGATATCACTTTTACGTAAGATCAGATCACTTCATCACTTAGCGTAATATCACTTGACTTAATAATACCTCGAATTTATTTTTACGTCCGACATCCCGCACAAAAAAATCTTTACTAATTTGGTACGACCACTACTCAACTAATTTTTCTTTGCACTCTCTTATGGTTAGGATTGTCAGGACTACATTTTTTTAGCTCTTTCAAACACTGACATTTTTTCTCAATCTTTATCTAGCTTTACTAAATCTGTATCACAGTACTTTTTGGATGACTATCAAAATTAATATTCACTTCTACGATAGTTTATGCTTCTAGGATAGTTTGTGTATAAATGTGTAAAAGTTCACACAATTGGACGTTGTAACATTAAAAAAGCATCAACACTTTTTCTTTTAATTTTTAATTTTTGCCTCCTTTTCAAAAGATATACCTTCAATTTAAAAAAAAATCGCTGGTTTTGACATGTACAGTTTTGGTCTGATATTTTTTGCTTAAATAATATTACTCGTAATATTGTAATGTTAGTTTTACTTACTTGTTATATATTTTTTGCCTTGATTCAAAATGCACTTTTGTTTAATTAGTTTTCTCATGGATTGTACGTTCCTTTTCTGTAGTTTATATGTCCAAACCTATTATTGGATGGCTGCCTCGACAGCCTATCTATTGGTTTGGCTGGTGTATATACAATAAATAAATAAATAAATATCACGTTTTCTGCATATTCCGACTTGTACCATTTTAGAGCAAAGTCGAGAACCGAGGTCAGTTTCCAAGGTCTTTTATTAATGAATTATTCAGTACCAAAAAGCAGGCTACACACAATTCGTAGTTGTATTTTAAATTAATATTAACTAATTTGTATATGTTGCATTTTGTTCGTGTGTTCTAAAATAATAAAAGGAATGTTATTGTTTTCCACAAACGGTTGTATTTTACTGAACTTAATTCCACAGTAACAAACAACATAATAAATCCAGTGGAGCAAACCACAAAACCTTGACGAAAATAATAAATGTTCTAAAAAATAAAACATGAATCTCACTGATCTTAGAAGGATTTGGTGGGCGAGGTAGCAAATGCGTGCTTTACTTCGGGCTGCGGGCATATTATACAAAGCGCTGAAGTTCGAATCCCATCACCGGTAATTTGTTTATTTGAAATTGATTTAATTCGCACTTCCAAGTATTTCCTTTTATTGTTTCAGTATTATTACAGCTTGAAGATATTTTTACTCTATTTTCGTGCGATTTTTAAAATTGTTTTGTTGTTGTAACTGAGAAATAGATAAAAGTAATAATTTGCACATAGCTTTATCATTGGTGGAAACGAGACCTAACATATACAGGGTAAACATCACAAATGGGGACAGAATATGATGTCTCGGTATGGTGTCTTTATAACGCAGCAAGCGGTGGATGAGAATTTGAGTTCGAAATATTAACTGGGAGCGCGGAGCTTGAATCCCAGCGAACTACATTTTTTAATTGCAATTTGATCTAATTCGCGCGAGGGAAGTTTTGTGGAAACCCCTTGAGAACTACAAGAACTAATCACTATATGACGGAATAGAGAGTAAAGAGAGCAAAGTATCGAACAGGGAAAGGAATGAACTAAAAAGGCTACCGAAATACTGGGACAACTATTGGACGACAATATGTTACGCTCATATTGTTATTTTCTCTTATAATATTTGAAATAATTAGTCAGATTTGGCAACTTACATTTATTTTCTAAAAATACAATGCTTTTCACTGAATGGTTAGGCAACCATACTACCATCAGTTTCAAACTCAAACAAAGTACAGCACTGTCTTTATCAGTTTGGCACAATACATCTGCACTCCTTATAGTTTGTCTTCCTTTTTTCGAATTTTGGTAACTTATTGTGATATATTTTTATTGCTGATTGTGTTATTATGTATATTGGTCGAATGTGCGTTTTGCGTGTATTTGTTGTTTGATTTTCCGCACTATAGGACCAAATAAAGAATTTTACTAGCTATTGGTTCGGTTGTTATTTTGACTTGTGTGATGTCTCTGACCTTGGGAAGGTCCGACACAAGGATTCGTCTACGTCGAGGACCTGGCGCCCTTTCCCAGAGTTTTATTGAAGCTTCGCTGGAACCCTGACCCTCGCAACTAGTTAGCCCATTACCGCCGATATTTAACACTTGGCAAAATATCAAATACAACTTTCGCCACCAGGTAATGCCAAACCCTTTTATCCTTCCTCACAAAAGGATTTTGGCGCCCAACGTCTGGGGCTTGAAAAGGATTTTGTAGGGCCCTCTCTACGTTGTGGTTAGGTGGTATTATAGTGCATTGTTAGTATGTTTGGATGTATTGATTTTAGGTGTAATTTTCTGGTTGATTGATTTCTAGTTATAGAATTGGTTATTGGTGTGCCTTGTTGATGAATCTTTTTAATGATTTGGATTTGTATTTCTATTGGCTGCGTGTTCGCGTATTTTATTTAGTATTTGTTGATCTAGTTTGCTTGAGTTTTCATTGTGCTTTCTTTGTGTAGTTTGTTTTATTTTGGAGCGATGATTAGGATTTTGGAGTGTAATTGGTGTGTTTGAGGGGTACACTTTTGTTCATTTATAGGCTCCACGAATCATCTTCCTAGTGTGGATTGGTTTAGCTCTTCTCTGATTGGTTCTTTTTCTTTGTTTGGTTCTTTTCTTTATTCTACTGATTGATTGCAAGTTGTTCGGTGGCGATGCGTTTTGGGAGATTTGCTTCGGCAGATTTGGATAATCTTCCAAACCATCTTTGGATTGTTTTAGAGCAGTTCTTCTTTGATTGGGTCTCTTCTTTGTGTGGATTGATGAAAAGTTAGTTATTCGGTGGTGATGTGTCTGGGAGATTTGCTTCGGCGATTTGGATAATCTCTCCAGCCATCTTTGGGATAGTTTGGTTTAGTGATTGGTTGTTTGATTTCACTTCTTTTCTGATCTATTTTGTCCTCTTTCCTGGTGGAGGTTGGGGTCAGCTTACTGGACAGTTGTTGGGTGCCCTTTTTGAACTTTGGAGATGTTGCCGATTGCTACAGCTATACGTTTTGTGTGTTTGGTTGGTTGTTGTTAGGGTATCCTATCGCTTAGGCGGATTTCAATCCTCAAGTGAAACTCGCTCCTTGCCTTTGGACATGCTTGATGCTTGGGAACGGTTTCTTTTGCCCTCTTTTAGGGCCTCGGCTTTGTCTGGATTTGTAGAACCCGACTCTTTTGTTGAGCCTCTGTCCTTTTCGGTTTTGCGTTTGGGTGTGTCTGATGTTTGAAGACGGTTTTGTTCGCTCTTTTAGGGCATCGACTTTGTCGGATTTGTAGGACCCGATTCTTTCTCCAAGGCATTGTCCCTCTCGCTAACCTTCGTTGTCCCTTGTTTGTGTGGTCTCGTCCGCGTTTTTTTTGTGGCTGGCTGGGGACGTCTTACGGACCTTTGGAACCCAATTCATCTTTCCCTTTTCTCGAATTGGAATCCCGACCTAAACATCCGGTCCCTTCTCTTCTCGCGGCTTTCTCTTTCTCATTTTTATTTCTTTTTGTTTGGAAAGGGATGTTCCCTCATATAGCTGTGTTCGTCTTCTTTATGATACTTTGAATTTTTGGATATTTTGCTCTGTCTTTGGTAATTTAGAGATAGTTTCAGTGTTGTAGGTCGATCCTGGGCCTAAGCTCTTACCCCTGGCTGAGGTTGGTTTTCCTTTCCCTTCCTTCTTCTGTGTCGTTCGCTTTCCTGTCTCTCACACCGAATTTTTCTGAGGTGTTTGTGTTTCGGGTGGATTATCGTTGCAATCTGACGTAGCCTTCCCTTCCACCGGCGCATCTCATGTCATCTAGTAGCGACGGAAGTGGTTAGTGTTCCTTTGTTTTCGATGGTGTGCTTGGACCCTTACATCCTCTCTTCTTAGCTGCTCTTTTAGATCCTCTGTTTAATTTCCCTGTATTTTCTCTTGGCAGGCATCGTTTTTTTTTGACGTTATGTTTTGATGGTTGTTGTATGGTCAGGTAAATCCGAAGGGATTTACACTCCCTTTTGTGGGGGGAGAATTTGTTACCCTCATTTTGTCATTTTTTCTTATAATATTTGAAATAATTAGTCAGATTTGGCAACTTACATTTATTTCTAAAAGTACAATAATTTTCACTAAATGGTTAGGCAACCATACTACCATCAGTTTCAAACTCAAACAAAGTACAGCACTGTCTTTATCAGTTTGGCACAACACATCTGCATTCTTCCTTTTTTCGAATTTTGGTAACTTACTGTGATAGATTTTTATTGTTGATTGTGTTATTATGTATATTGGTGGAATGTGTGTTTTGCGTGTATTTGTTGTTTGATTTGCCGCACTATAGGACCTAATAAAGAATTTTACTAGCTATTCATGCGATTGTTATTTTGACTTGTGTGATATATCTCTGACCTTGGGGTGGTCCGACCCAAGGATTCTTCTACGTCGAGGACCTGGCGCCCTTTCCCAGAGTTTTGTTGCAGCTTCGTTGGAACCCCGACCCTCGCGACTAGTTAGCCCATTAAGACCGATATTTACCACTTGGCAAAACATCAAATACAACTTTAGCGACCAGGTAAGGCCAAACCCTTCTATCCTTCCTCACAAATAATAACCGTTACATTCAAAAAACAGGTTAAAAGCCTATCTATGTATGAAGAGGAGAAGAAGAAGATGCTGACGAAAAAGTATAAAAATGATAAATTCCGGGTTTAATCGCCGAATTAGTAGTCCCCAACCGGTTTTAATAAATAAGCATATTAAAAAATACTTTAGAAAATAACAAAGAATAAATGAGGGTATTCTTAAACATAACAAAGCAAGCTAAGAAACTTTTAGAACACAACTGGTAGAATATAAGTGTACCAACTGTTGAAATGTTTACATTCAACATATTTTTGTTTGAATCTAATTCAGTTGGTAACGAAACTGAATTTAATATATTGTATATGACTGATAAGATAAAAACAGAAGACACGAGTAAGGTACGTGTCTACACATAATGTGCTTATCCAAAATAAAATATATATTTCAGTAAATTTTAAAAATATACAAAATCTAACAACGGTTTGTATTTTTTCAAAAGTGAAATAGTAACTTTACAATGTTTTTCGTCTAACATACTTAATAACCGGATTATAATGGCAATATGTACAATTATGTATCCAGCTAACTGTCAAGCATAAATCAAGCAAAATTTAGAAAGTGCTGCTCTACACATAGACATTCGTAATTCTCAAAATACAGCATACATTATTTAAACGGTACTGTTGCGTTACAAACATTAAACCTTTAACATATTTTTTTCTTTCTCCAAATATGTATATTGTGACAGCTACATTGTCATCTTCAGTATGATCGTGGGTCAGATTTAACTTAATATTTCTTCTTGAGATACACTTCATAAGTATCTCAATATGTATTATTCATTGATGTAACTATTTGAAACGAAAAGTAGATAATGTGTTTCTACATTGCTATAGACATGATGTACAAACCAAAAGCTTCCCAGTAACCTATCCAAGATGAGAAAAACGAGAATGTCGTCTGGTTTTAGTTTCCTATTATTCCCAGTTCGATCTGGAACGCTATGGGCATTGTTCTTGGGTTAGCGTCGCAACTAAGTGTGAACAATGCTTTAACAGAGGTTCACATGTGTCCATGTGTAAACCACCCATATATTTACATATAATGGATAACAATGCGTAATGAATCACTCCATTTGCAGAAAGGTTACCGTAGTAAACCTGGACTAGCAGACGTATGTAGGTATGTTATTCTATTAGAGCGCGTTGGCGTCGTCGCCAAATTATGCTACGGTTCATTCATCATTAATACAATTATAATTCATTTATTCAATGCTCATGTTCCGGGATATCGAGCTCGCTGGAGGGGACCTGCTGTCGTTTGCGCTGAAATGATAAACTCCGACCGCTTTCGACGGCTTTATTAAGAATTTCTCGACATTAATCGGCATTGAAAACAAAGAGACCAAGAAACATTCTCATGGGAATCTATAATTTTAAATCGATCGCAATACTGAAAGCAAGCTATTGCTGTGGTCTAACAGTTCTCTATTATTGATGAACGTGCATTTTTCTACACAGAGATAGATTAATAGCCTTGCATATATTACAGTCTTTACTAAGGCTGGCAATTTCTATCCCTTGTATGAATACTAGTGTTTAAATTCTCCACACGTTTACAGGTTGATTTTCTATAGTTCCACGAGCTCAATATTCTTTTCTGTCTAATAATGACCTCAAGACTTGGCAACTTTTATTTCCAAAAGCAATTTAATACAAAAAAATTTGTAAATGGTTTTCCTCAGAACTTCCCTCGCAAGTGAAAGTTGTGACACTAAATATTTTTAAAAATCAAAGGCAACTAGGAGTAAAAATATCTTAGCGTTCCTAATACTCCTGAAACAATAAAAGAAAACACTTGGTAATGCAAATTATATCAATTTGCAAATAAAAAAGTATTGTAGGTGGGAATCGAACTGAGCGCGATTTCAGCGCTTACGGAACCCATTTAAACGGAATGAAACAGGCAGCGAGTCGCGCACCCGTCGATGGCATCCTACCACGGAGCAACTGCAATACACTCAAAAGCTTATTCTTGCCCATCTTTGTTTTTTTACAACAATTACCATGTATCTGTTGGGTCTCATTTTTGTCATGTGTAAAACCTGGCTAATATGCAAATTAGTACTTTTATCTCTTTCTCAGTTAACGCAAAAATAAACAAAACATTTTTTTAAGGTGCTCACTCATATATTTGTCTGAAATTTTCTCGGTTTCACACCAGGTAGATATATAATCTGCTTGCCAAATATCGTCTTCCACCAACAAATAGTACCTATTTGAGTATACCAGCAACAGACAGACAGACGGACGGAATTAAGAAAACCTATTTTCCCTCATTTAGGGATCCTGAAACGTGGAGATCTGAAGAAACATCCGAAGGTAATTTTTTTCGCGATTACAATACTTCCTTCGTCTTTTAGACGAGGGAAGTAAAATGAAGAACAACATCGTTTTCTTTAGCACTAATGTAAATATAAAAAACCGTACATTAAAACTTTGTAAGAGGGTTCCATTGAAAACTTACGCAATTCCATACATCACATGCATCATGCATCTACGCTATCAAATAGGTCAAGAAACAAATGCTTAATGTTAATAAACTCTTACATCATTACTTACTTCTGTTGTCGTAGGATACTTCTATATTTCCGTTGCTGAGTTCATTCAATGTCTTATATCTTATGTGCCATGTCTATATTAAGAAATCTAAAAGATACTTATAAACCTGGAATCATTGAGCATACTAAAAGCAATTCCCAGTACACTTTCTAGGCTAAAAAAAGAATGTCTCTAAAAGGTTCTCAGACCATACGAATTGTTTTGTTATTAAATTGTTTAGGTAAAATTCTGACACTCCTCTTTCAGTATAATGATGTTGGGCTCTGTTTTTCCTATTTCTTTCTACTTTTATATATCTTCTGCGTACATTTTCATTTCCACGACTCACTTGTTTTCGCTGCCTTTCATGATTCACCCTGACATGCCTTCTTAGGTGTTCCCCTTTTTCTCTTTCTCGTCTCCCCTGTTTCAAATACTTTTTCAAGTAATCTTCCCCATCTCGCCCTATCAGCATGGCCTATCTACGTTACCTGTTACCTGTTCTTACATTTTCTTTATACGGAGGTAAGTTTCAATAACTCTCTTTGCGTTTATTTCTTATTCTGTATATCTATTTTACCTTTGATTTTAGTTACTGCATTATTATACCTGCTTTTCTGTTATGTCCATATATTATTATTTTCTTGAATATTTCAATTTTAGTTTCTCTGGGTAGGTAGTTCTATTTTTTCTGGAAACTTTGTCTTGTGTTAAACAATTACTCTTGCATTAACTTCTCCAACTAGTTTTCCGTCTTTATTTATTTGTACCTCTACATATCTGAGATTGTTTGCTGTGTTTTCTACGATTTACTTTTATTGCAGTCAATTACCATCTTAATTTTCTAGCATAAAGCCTTATATTGTGCTGTAAATCCTGTTCTGCTCTTTCTGGTGCCGCCATGCCATATCGTCTGCAAATATTATTATATTGCTTCCATTCACTCCATTTTTCATTTTGCTGTAGTATAATATCGTATTATTTTTTTTGTGATTTTTTACTGCATCATCCGGTACTACTATTAAAAGGAGCTGGTTCAGTTTACAGCCTTATCTACATCTTACTTTTGTCTAAAGTTTTTAGTGTTTTACCCACCTTTTATAACGAAGTTTACCTATTTTCAGATAGAAACGACCCTCTGTCCCGCTATACCTAAGCTCAACCATGTAAATTAGTAACCTTATAATATGCAACCCCTTTGTGCATTTATGTAGTATGTAATATTTAGATATAAGTTTGTCTATTTAGTCAGCAACAACGCGAGGTTTAAAATTGTGATTTCTGCAGGTTTTGTCGGAAGCAATTTAAAAAATCTGTAAAAGGCTTTACCCAGAGCTTTCCTCGTCGACACTGTGACACTAAATAATTTTAAAAATAAAATTAAGTTAGGAGTAAAAATATCTTCACGTTTCTAATAAATTAAATACACTTTAAAATTTTAAAAAATATATCCCGCTGGGGTTTGAACCCGCCGCTTCTGCAGAGCGATCGTAACCGCACCCCTACATTTAAATCGTAGCTGCATCGATAAAGCCAACTATGCTACCGAGCCTCTTTCAAATAAGTCCGGCGTGCGCCTCTCTTAAACAGAACGCTGTTATTGTTGGAATGTTTTTACTGTTTTGTGACATTATCCTCTATCGGTTGAGTCTTATTTTCGGCAAATGTAAAGCCTCACGAATGTGAAAGTTATTACTTCCCTCTATTTCAAAATGAACAAAATTTTATTTTTTTAAGGTGCTCACTGTGTATATATTAAAATTGTACCGTCTTCCCCCGACAAATAGTTTTTGAGCTATACTGCCAACAGACAGACAAACAGACAGACAGACAGACAAACAGACGGAATTAAGAAAACGTCTTTTTCGCTATCTAGGGTCCTTGACACGTGAAGATCTGAAGAAATCTCGGAAGGTGATTTTTTCGTAATTGCAATACTTTCTTCGTCTTTCAGACGAGCGAAGTAAAAAGTGAGAACGAGATACTTAAGTTCACTGTTTGAGCAGCTTTTTCTCAATACTAGGAACAACCAGATTAGTACTGTGGGATATGCACGGAAAAGATGTCCTGCTCTTTTTATTTAATTTTCTATTTTGCAGTGCATTACGATGACATTTTTTTTAACACCGTTCTTGCATCCCTGGGGCCACATATCGTACACATTTATGTTATGTGCTAGGTCTGTTTGAAAACTGACGCCGTGACCGTGTTTTGTGCACAAAAAATAATAGGTTGGAATTCGTCGAAAATTAAAACAAGAAAAGATTTCAGGCAAAGGGTAGATTAGTAGTTGCCCAGAGATCTTAAAGTAATGAATTTTTGCGTGGCGTGAACGTTATCGTTCCTTGAGTGTAGGTGTTTGAGAAAGCCTTGCCGTGAAAATTCTGAAAAATTATAAACTTTGTCGAATAATTCCAGCTACCAAAAGGCAGCTTATCAATTTGAAATTTTGAATCCCGTCTCATTTGCCGCGTAATTGATTGCCGATATTTAGAGGAACCCGCGTATCGTTTAGCCGACGCCCAGTATATCAAAGCTCTGTATATTGACGTCCTGTATCTCCACGAAGCCCTGAATAAACATATTGTTGTCAGCCTGTAGATCGATGCCGACGCTCGTAGCCAATCCATTGTCCACTCTCCGATCAAAGTCTTGGAATAACCTTCCTGTACAATGCGTGTAAATCGACACCAATTTTACCCATCGTTACCCGTCCAATTTGGTTTCATCGAGCCAGGCAATACCCACGGCTTCCACTTTTAAGCCTTCTCTTTCGACTAAGGATCTTTGCCCAGTCCTACTGTTCGACCTCAAGCACATCCATCATTGCATATTTATTTGCTGCACTCAGCTAAGTTGAATCTGTTTTGTTGCATGTGTGATTTACCGCATATCTTTAAAATTTTATATGTACGAAGGTATTCTTGCATATCTATAACGCAGCTGTGAATTAAGTTTTGCGTTGAATCGCCGTTTTTCATTATTGTATTCATACTAAGTATAACTAAAGTTCTTCGGAATGGGTTTGGAATATTGAATCCAGAATGTAGCATGACTTACTATTCTAGAACAAATAATAACTACTCCCAAAAAGGAGTAGCTCCCATGATAAATGAAAAATTTTAAAACTCGGTTTTCTGTAACGTGTAAGACGTTGCCTCACCGTGCTCTTTGGCTGCACTCCTGATAAAGCCTTTAATGAAAGTAGACGAAAAATTTACTTCTTCTATCTCAGTAATAACATGCACACCATCATCAAAGGAAAACTGCAAGAAAGAATACCAGTAGGAAAACAAATAATCTTGGATATGCCACATAGATAAATGGAAAGACTTGACTCCACTGTTTGTTTGATTGTTATGGACTATGGAGTTCCAACCTTTCCAATCAATATTTTACGTGCTACACATTGTAGTAACATGGAACCCACGACTTCATATCACTTCCGAATGATGGTATTCTGCAGAGGTTTTTATCCGCTTTTTTTTATTTTTAAAAACCTCCCCGGGACCGGGAATCGAACTCACGACCATTAGATCATTAGCTAGGATGCTTAACCACTGAACTACCGAGTCCGACACTACATACAGCTGTTCGGATTAGCTCAAGAAAACTGTGGCCAACTAATAGCCAATCTCTGATTGAAACAGAAACGGTGGCGTACCAGCAGAAAAAAGAAAATCATGCAATTTTGAACTGGAAGACTTGTTTTGTGGAGCTATACCGGGTGTAACAGGATCATGGTACACCCCCGTATCTCCGTTAGTTTTAAAGGTAATTTATTGAAATTTGGTATATCACATATACATAATAAGCGGCACTTTTTGACCTGCAAATGATTTTTTTTTCACTTCCGGTTTCGCCGGAAGTGATACCAACTTTCGATTTTTAAATAGAACACCCTGTATATTATTACATTTCTGAAATCTGCATAATTTTCTGAATCCAATGATACCACATAAGTGACATTTCAAACGTCAAAAATGTAATAATATACAGGGTGTTCTATTTAAAAATCGAAAGTTGGTATCACTTCCGGCGAAACCGGAAGTGAAAAAAAAATCATTTGCAGGTCAAAAAGTGCCGCTTATTATGTATATGTGATATACCAAATTTCAATAAATTACCTTTAAAACTAACGGAGATACGGGGGTGTACCATGATCCTGTTACACCCGGTATATTGAGTTAAGTAAATTACTCTTTTGATAAAATTACACCACCTATTTCCTTCTTGCTCTAGACATATACTTTTTAAACTAAGCACATTAGCTTTTTCCATCATTTGTAGCCTTTTATATAAATTTTATTGTGGTATAAAAATTATTAAATATTTGAATCGAAAGCAATACATCTCATTTTTACCTACCATCCACTAGTCAAGCAAAACCTTTTCTAAATTACCTACTTAACGTTCTCTAATAATTGACTACACCAAAACTTTAATCTATCTTTGGAAAAATTACATTTTATTTAAAAGCAAATGTTCGTCGTCTTGGTTTTCGTAAACAAATTCTAGTGTTATCGACAATCAAAAATAAAGAAAGAAAAAATATACAGATATAATACTTGACTCATCAAACTCTTCTTGACAATACCCTATTTAAATAGCGCAATCAAGTCCAGGTGCGATTTCGCTAACTAGATCACAGCTACAACTACTGCCTCTTGCACAAAGGCTTAATAAAGCAATTTCATTTTCATCAGCCAAGTCCAAATGTCGCTAGCACGGTTCTCAGAATATCTATGAATAAAATATAAATAATAAGAGTACCTTTTATGCCACAGAGCAGTGCAGAGTGTGCAATAACTTTAGCCTAAATTAAGGTAATACGCACTTACATAAAGGGGCACTCTTGGTTAAATCAGCATACATTAACCTTGCATTGAATATGTATGAGACGTACGCGTACCTCTATGGTTGCGCGCCTCAGACCTGTTTGAATACCATAAACAATTAATTGAATATGTAACAAAGAGACAGTATTGCTACGAGTACAAGTACAAGCTATGTAGCTACAACAAAAATAATGGAGCTTGAATTTATGTTTTGAAGTTTCTCACAATTGACCTAGCTTGTATTACTCTGCCTCATTAATAACAAGCAGAAGCCCAACTTAATAAACAGGTCTTAATTTAGAAAAGTAATGGATCTACTTAGGTCCTTACATGATATGAAATCATTTGACTGAATATAAGATGGCCTTGCGTATTTGCATTTCATTGATGTTACAAATAACGAAATTTGCAACTGAATCAGTCTGTTGTTAGTCAAACAGCAGCTTTTGTAACTGCCATACCTATATGATTCCAATTATGCATGTTACGGCCCTGAGTGTAAAAGCCTTTCCATAAATATTGCTCCAGATTTGAACACTGACATCTACGCTACTGTTTTTCTTTGTTCGCTTTGACAAATGTTTTGTTTCATTTAATCGCTCAGCGGCTAAGTGCTTACATTAATCAAAGAAAATTCATTTACGCTTTTGTTATTTATATCTCAAGCTATTTCGGTAATATTTAAAAAATTGCCTAACTGGCTCGCCTTTTGCATTCGGGTGGCCAACGCCTATTCCAATTAAGTTTTGATGAGTCAGATGTGCTAGGTTTGCACGTGTGCAACCTATTTTATCGTTACAAACTTAATTTTCCAATTTGCTTTAAAAAATAGGGTACTTGCATGAATTGTGGCCGGGCTGTATTATTAGTAGTTATAATATACGACTTAATGCATTTAAAAAACTTAAGTAACAGGATTAAATATTTTAGTTAAATATTTACAGCTAATAGGAGCAGACGTTAATATAATAAGACTATGCAATTTCTACTGAAGCGATAAAATATGATTTTCATTAACGAGATCGTTGAAATTCTCGAAAATTATTATCTGCTTATAGAGGAGCCGCATGGCATGAAGCAAGACCTCGGTTCGAATCGCGCGGGGGTTAGAATTTTTCCGTAATCTTGGCGATTGGAATCGGGATCGGTGAGACCATTCACAGTTGGGCACCAAATTCACTGTTCTCTACTCAGAACCACAGACCTCAGAGATACAGAGTAACAGGGTCAACACATCACCAAGACACACACCTCACACAATGGTTGCTGCGCAAGCACCAAAGGCGCGCTACAACTATGTATCCCGAGGCAAGTTGAGCATTGTACCACCAGATGCCAGCACATAAAGCACCAGCATCTACACCGCAAGGTAAATGAGGTTACAGATAATACATACATACATACATATCTGCTTATACCTTTATGATAATTAAATTCTTCTTTGATAATGTTTCTTTATACCAGTTATAGGTAGGTACTATAAAACCTGAGATTGCATCTGCTTGGGGAAAATTTGACCCGAAGAAACGCTATGATATGACTTTATTGTCGGTGAAAAAGACATAATCAATTGTAAATACGCTTCCATTCCAATAAATCTCCAATTTAATGAATCAATGGTAAGTTAAAATCTTGTATAATTTCCACTTTAAAAATGTTTACTGAAACACACTGCAAAAAAGCTGATAGAGTTTTTATAGAAGAAATAACTACAACAAGACATGAATTCACTGTCAAACTTTACTGTGTTTTCAATAAAGAAGCGCGCAAGATGTAACCAGGCTGTAAGCGATGCACTACCAACAATGCTACCATACAAATTTCAATCTACCCCATCAACCACAGGTTGATTTAAAAATATAACTTCTAAAAGTCATTGATCTCGAGTAGTGCTTAAAAAATATTAATATTCTGTTTGGATGTTAAAAATACTCACACTGTCTGTTTCTTATCCATTATTATCTGTTTCACATTCTTTATCCCTGTTCTATTAACTTTCTAGGTGCGCTATCAAAAGCCTTTTCAAGGTCTACCGGGTGACTATGAGCCCAGGGCCATGCTTATATCTTCTTTAGTCATGAATCGATTTAGATCAAATTTGATATGAAGATACTAGAGACTATTCAACACTATAACATATAAGCCAATCACATTGCAGACATTTGCTTTTTTCAACCAATAACAGCAGTATATCACTGAATATTGGGCACCATGCAAAATATTCACAAAACAATGTACGTACTCAAAAAATAAATAGCATTGTTGCGAAGTATCGCTTAGCAACGATGTTCTGTCCTTAGTGATATCGCTAGGTTACGTATCACTAAACCCACACAAACTGTGTGGCTTGTTTTAAAAATTTTAAAATGCTGTGTTTTGGAAGTATTCCGCTGAATTTAATTGAGAATGAATAATTATATTAATTGTTGGATTATTTTTCAATAAAGTTAATCGTTATGTATTAATATTGTTAAATAGTCGTCCCAAATACCACTCGAAGTGGATATATTTTTTTTTAAATATTTTGCCATTTCCATAGAAATTATTGCAAATTTCACTCAACAAAATCACATTTAAATGTCACTCGCCTTCGGCTCGTGACATTTTTGATGTGATTTTGTATCGTGAAATTTAAACGCAATAATTTACATGGAAACGACAAAATATTTGTCAAAAATATATCCACTGCTTGTGGTATTACCCTTGATAATTTCTGGTTGACCGATAAATATATTCAAAATGGCCGACTTTTGGTTTTACCGGAAATGACACCAACTTTGATTTTTTAAATGAATCACCCTGTATATTTTATGTTTTTCGGAATTTCCAAGTCAAATTACATAAACTACCTAGTCTCGCCAAATTTTCTATTTTTCAAACAAAAAAATATTTGTTTCAACTTCTATATTTTTTACGATAGAAGACTGTGACTTGAAATAATATGTTCTAATTGACTCTAGCAACTAATAATAATATCTATTTTATCAATAAAGTCAATAACAAACCCTTAACAAAAGAACAAAGTTTGCTAAACACGTTTTTTAAGAAAAAGTCATTTTTTTAATGGCACCTACCAAGGACGATCGTGCCATTAAACAGCAAATTTAATTACCAATCTAACGATATGCATCATGCACTACTTTATCTTTATTTAAAATTGAAGAATAATTAATTAATTATTTTTTTGGCATTTCTGTGTAATACCTAAGCAAATTCGACAACACTGTGGTATGTAATTTGAGTATTAGAGTGCGAAAAACATAAAATATATAGAGTAATCCATTAAAAAAATAAAGTTAGTGTTATTTCCAGTGAAACCGGAAGTGGGCCATTTTGATTATACTTTGTACCTACTATTTTATCCCACCTCAGAAGGCTTACATATCTCCGACTAGCTCAAGACTCGGCTGCGATAAGGGTATAATAAGTGTGGGATTTTAGTTTTAAAATTGTAAGGAGATAATATTCAATGTTTTCGTAATTAATAAAAGACCCAAAACCAATTTTTCCATTATTATGCTGAGGAATTCAACGTGTTTTAACATAACATTTAAAATATTAGACAACAACAAAACTGTAATGATTTTCCTTTAACAACTATGCCAGTAAATTGTAAATCTTATTTTTCTGAACGCTGTGAACAAAGGAAGTAAGCATTTAAATAGTCCATGAAGTAATAACAGCTAATTTAAATTTAATAAAATAACAAGGACTATTACATAACTGGATTAATAATCTAAAAAGAAACCCAAACTCCAATTTCTCAATTAAATTTCGCAGAAGGATGTCAACATTTTTCTACATAACAATTTCAAAAATTTTAAACTACAACAAGATGGAAATTGTTAATTTACTAATTGTGCAAGTAAATTAAAAAATCTAGTATTTCTAAACTCCTTGAACATAGGAAGTAAACATTGATAATGGTTGATTAAGTGATAACCGCTAATTTTCGAATATAAGTTTTTAAATAAAATAACAAGGTGTTACGGTATAATCTTAATGAATCGACATTGCATGTATTCAACGTCAAAGAGCGGGTTAGGTTTAGAAGGGTTTGCCGGTTTCCTAAAGGACACAGATCTAAAAATGTCTCGAAGCAGATGCTCGGCTTCTGTTACCCTCAACTAGCTTACTTGGGAAGGCGTGGTTCGACAAACTTAACGAAACCGACAGGGGTTATCCTATTCTAATCCCTAACAATTCAATTCATAAATGGGGAAAATGCTCGGAGCGCCACTTGTTTTTAAACAGAGAATTGCTAACGCAGCGAAAACAAGAAATACCACGTAGCTATGAAGAAGTCCTCCAGGTTGCTTTACACCACTCCAGCGTCACTCGTCAGCTGCACCGACGCCGGATGCAAACGTAGGGTGGCCACAAAAATCGAAGTCACTTACCTTCGATGGCCACCGCTCTGGAAGCTAATAACAAAATACAAAACACCCCTGATCTTAAGGGCTTACGCGTTCTATCGCATGCTCTGGTCTTTACATAAAATTACACTCGGCTAAAGCCGTCTTTAGTTGAAGACTCAATAGGTTCACACATTTAAATCAAACCAATAATTAATTTAGCCAATAATGAAATTTAATGATTTAAATTTTAGTACATCAAGCCAAAAGTCGGCTATCAAAAAGGTGACACCCTAGTTGAGGACAAAAGGGGATCCCACGCAAGAACTAACTTAGTCTAAACAGAGTTACAAAGAATAAACAACTAAAATATTGGCAGGAGTAAAGCTTCCGCCTTCAATAATCAACTGACATAATTAAAATACAAAGACGTACGCAATGTTCATAACTCCGCACGCTGCGCAACAACAAATGATAATAACACACCCGGCACTGGATAAGCGTAACAGAAATAGTTAACAATGTACAATTTTACCTTAGCCCAGGCATGGTAGTCTATTGGAAGTTCCAAGCCTCGGTGATGCTGCAAAGGACGCTGGGAAGTGGTGATTGCTTCCTGCAGTGTAGAACAAGGTAGACCCAAGGGTTGTGGAACGGTAGACAGCGGTCCAAAAGAGGGCAGAGGAAATTCACAATGAATGCGGTCGTCCCCCTCGGGAACGAAAGAAAACTTGAGATCGGCTGAACGTAGCAAAATTTGCAAAAAGCAGACGTTTCCCCACTCACTATGGGAAAACTACGTGGGCTTCATAGGGCGTCTTGTACTAGATGTGCAACCATGTGCAAAATAACTCCGTTCCCGACTCTGGGGTTGAGTTAAACAAACATTAAGACGCCGCCCAAAAAAAATACGTCCGCCGAACACACAACGTCCCGCGGGAGGGCTCGTTGCTAAGATCACCTGTTAACTTCGAAGGTTTTAGCAACACTCCCGAATTTTAATTCGAGCGTGAAGAATGCGACCAACGCACCCCCATCGTCGTCATGCAATCGACTCTCTCTTACTACCGGTTAACGGGGATCTCCCCTTTCAGGATTGCATCATTTCTTACAGCATTGTGAAACAACGGAAATGCCACCGCGTAAGCTCAATTAAGCAAGCGGGGCCTCGAACATTCGAGAAAAGGTTTTTGTTAAGGCAGCGAATCCCAGGGTGTCAAATTACTACCGAAATTCCCCGACGGGCAAAGCATAAGTTATTACATATCAAGAATAGCCTTGGAAAACCCTATTTCTTCGTTACATGGAACAAAGAGGAGAATTATTTAGAACGCGTTGGGCGCATATGCATTCCAGGAATTTTAAGCTGAAGGCGCCCGGGGTTGCGAAATGGATAAGGCTGTCAGGCGTAGCACTGGACTGCTTACGAAGGTAATTTTCAGCAATCGCTTGCATCTCAGAGCCTATTTCGAATGAATTCGAATTGCGACTTTAAATTACACGATCGGTTTTTAAGACAGGGCCGGTTTTAAAACAGAACCGGCTTCAGAAATTAACGAGGTCGAAAATGATCTAACAAAGGACTAATTTTTAAAAGGATAATTTTGACTAAATAGATAAGATGTAAACTGAAGAAGACTTTTATTAAGTCGAAATATATTTTTACATTTCTCACTTTATACATTTATATTAAATTTTAAACAATTAGCTGAAAAGAAGTTTTTCTGCAAATGAAATTACTTAAGTAAGTTATGATTTCAAAGGAGATTTGTTATATTTTATTATTAACATTCCACCACTTTTAGGTAAGATAAAGATCTAAAGAGCTCTTCACACCTTCACAAACCCTTTTCTTAGTTTCAATCTAGGTTATTGACAGCTTTCCCGTTTAACTCAATTTACTCCTTGAAGTATAAGAAATGTCCGTTATTTGCTAAATGCCTGCATTGTGACATTAGACGCCTATAATTTTGACGTTTGTGAAATAGTAACCCGACCCATCAGCCCACAAGAAGGTAATTAACTATCTTATTAACATCATCATCATCATCATCATAATCTGTAACCCCTTATACCGTTTACACAGTGTCGGGGTGCCGGGCGCAACGAGCCTTAGATGCTAATACTGTGGCCTATGCCCTTATTTAGTAATAATCTGATATATTATATTTTATCAATTACTTGAACATCATTTAACTATTCTTAAATTTGTTTAGGACTATCATATAATTAACACAAATAACCCATGGTGCTGGCTATCTTGACCTTTCCCATAGAGTTGAATTCCTAGGTAACTAGAAGACCCCCATCGCCAACCAATGCAGTGGCTCTCTTCGGTGAGGTTTATTTAATTCAAATAATCTGATTTTAATACGGTCCTCCTTTACCGGTTTTTACAGACTAATCCTATTTGCCTGAAAAATTATTACTTCTTAATATATTGTAGAATTTATTAATTAAAACCTTACAATCGCAATGTTTATCCCGTTTAAGCTAGAACTTTATAAATTGCTTGACTTTTCTGACGACGCCGAGAAGCTTCTCTCTGCTTTTTGCAAAAAAACAGGAAGTGGTTTCTCTTTTATTATCTAAATAGTTTATTGGCAGAGTATGCAACCTCTATACCTCTTATGCGCTTTAAGTTGCCTAACTATCAGATTTTTATATTGCCCATTGGTATTCCTTATAGTAGCTAAGCTCTATACTGCTACAACTATGTCTAGTATCCTTGTATCAAATTTCATCCAAATGCATTCATAAGTAACGAAAATAAAGGCATGGCCCTGGTCTCATTGTCACCCGGTATAAAAGCTAGGTATGCGTCTCACCCTTATTTCAGGATTTTGTCCATTAGTTCATAGTGAACATGTGGTCTTGAATGCTATATGCTGTTCGAAATCCACTTTGTGATTCCTTTAGTTATTCTATAATAGCACGTAACTTGTTTCCTAGGACTCTTTCATATACCTTGGCTACTGTGCTTAGGAGCGTGATCCCTCTACAATTTTGACATTCTTTTATATCGCCTTTTTTAAATAAGTAAGAGCAGTATAACACCAATTTACAAGTTCTCTGGAGTTTTATTTTCCTTCCAAGCCTTGTTGCAGATAACGTGTAGTAAATTGGTGCCTTTACTTCCCATATGTTTGATCATATCCGGTATTATTTCGGCATGTCCAGGTGCTCTTCAATTTGTCTCTCGTAACACCTTCAATTTCGGTTAATGTAAGTATTTCGTTTTCTATATTAGCTACGTCATTGTGTATTTACTCTTCGCCATCATGTTCTACTAGGTCATTAGGATTTAGTAATTCGCTAAAATATTCCTTCCATCTGTTCATTTTTGCTGCTTTATCATTTAGCAGTGAGCCTTCTTTTTTTACTGGTTATGGATCTGTTTTCTTTTCCTTTTTTGAACGCTTTAACTACTTTATAGAATAATTTACGATTTCCTTTGTTGGACTCTTCTATTCTTTTTCCAAACTCCCGAAACTTCTGCTTAGATTCCATTATGATATTTTTAACCTTTATTCTCGGTTTTTTGTATGCATTGTACTTTTATTCATTTTTGTTATTTAGATCATCTTTCCATAACTATTTCTTGATCTTTACTTTCTTTGTTATTTAGTGATTTCACCAAAATGTGTGTTTTTGCAGTTCTTTGTTATGATTGTACCGCATGATTGCTTGGCTGCTTCAGTTATTATGCCTTTGAATAATTGCTACGTATCTTCATTTGTTTAGTGACATTCTCTATTGTTCTAGTTTCTTCTTCAATAATTTTTTTGTATCTTTTTGCAGTTTCTTCTTGCCTCAATTTGTATGCTCTGATGTTTTCCTTTTTACTAGGTACTGCACTTTTTATTTTGATGATTTTTGCTACAACCAAATAATAGAAGATGTCTGCACTTCAATTTACTTTGACATCGGTTATTGACCATCTATTGTTTCTTTGCACTGGAATGTAGTCAATTATGCATCGTTCATTTCTGTTCATTGATAGTATTGTGTATTTATATATACCTATCCAAATGTTCAAAGAACGTATTAACAATTATTAAATTATTTAGGATGCAATAGCCCATCATACGTTTTCCATTGTTATTCCTTTACATTCTCCATGTACACCAATTATGTCTGTAGCTGTAGTATATATTGTGTTTTCTCTGGTGTTGAAATCACCTGTCACATACATTTTGCCCTTACATGTTTCAGTCACCAATGTTAATTCTTCCCAAATTAGTTCTTTATTGCTTGCAGAATCGTCTTCGTTCACCATAAGCGTCATCAAACTCTATTGTCAGTATCTCTTCTGAAATACAATTCCAGTTTAGTATTGTAACTATTTACAAACCCTTATCAATTGTGGGAATGATTGTAGCAATCGCTTTGGTTTATATGTAGATAAACGAACAACTAAAATTATGGAAATCGGCAAAACCAGAAAGGTGCAAACTGGCATGACAATTGACGGAAATCGATTGAAACAAGTGGAAAAGTACAGATACCTGGGCTGTATAATAAACTAGAAATGATATCATAGCCAAGAAATTAAAAGTTGGATCGAGCAAGCCAGAGCAGCATTCTCAAAACTGAGGAAACTCATATGCTGCCGAGATCTAAATTTAAAACTTCGAGTACCAATTGCACGATGCTATGTCCTACCTGTTCTTTTGTATGGGGTAGCAACATGGACACTCACCCAAGCGACAGTTAAAAAGATAGAAGCGTTCGAAATGTAGATATACCGCCGCATTCTAAAATACCTTGGACTGAAAGAATATACAATGAGACAGTTCTACAAAGAATGGGGAAGAAGGAGAAATTCTAATCGCAATAAAAAAAAAGAAAATTAGAATATATGGGGCATGTAATGCGAAATCTAGAATACCAGTTGCTGCAGTTAGTCATCCAAAGTAAATTGCAAGCGATGGAAAAAGACGGATATCGTGGCTTAAAAATCTACGTACTTGGTTCGGAAAAAATACAAGATCCTTATTTCGTGCTGCTGTATCCAAAGTAGAAATAGCCTTGATGGTAGCCAACCTTCGTTAGGAGATGGCACAACAAGAAGAATGTTTTTGCTAGCTTTTTATAAACACTACATCTTACCCCTGAAGCTGCATGCTAACCTTGGGATACCCCACTGTACATCAAAATGTGACCATTTTCCAATTCAATTTTTGCTTGTCCATTTTTCTTAGTTTCCGTAATTGCCAGAATTTCTAAACCAGCCCTGTCAAACTCTTCTATTACTTCGTATTCCTTTCTTATGAGTCCTCTTATATTCCAAGTTCCCATTTTCCATATTTGTTTTTTTATTACTTTTACTATAACTTATTATAGTGTTGTTATATATACTCGTATCTATTTTTTTACACGGTTCGTCATCAAATATCCGTCCTTGTTAGGTTGAGTTAGTTTATTGTTTCTAATTCTTCTAATGCTTCTGTGAATCTATTCCATTTCCTCACCATTCCATCTATAGTGACTTTGTCCTACCCAATTTTGACGTTTTTCTTCTGCTGCATTCTTCCTTAGTTGAGTTTGTTTTTGTCTTTCTTTCTTAGTTAAGTCATCGTTTATGAAGATTTTTTCGGTTATTAGTTTACCAAGTTTTGGTTTGTTTTCCATAATTTTCTCTGGTCATCTGATCATCTGATTTTCTAGTTTGACTAAGCAGATTTTAGTACCTATTTTAATGGCCTATTTAACGTTTACTTCCACTTCCAGTTTTGTAACACTACCTGGTTATATTTATTTTTGTAAACTAATCTGTAGTAGTAGCTAATTGTTCCCGTATTAATGGTAGCTTCTAATTGGGCCTAGGGTCGGTTGATTTACACTTTGACTGACTCAAAGAACAACAAGTAACGTAAAATAAATTTATTCAACACTGTATAAAATAAATATAAATCATTTGCAAAATTATGTACAAGTTATAATATTATATTTGGGGCTAATCCTGTGGGTGGTCCGGGAGTAGTAGGCCACCTCACTCACATGTGTGTATTGCAGATCTTTTCGCCATGCGCGGTTGTCGGTGTTGGAGAGTCAGTGTTGGTAGAACTGCAAAACAAATTGATGATAGCTCGTGCCAATGTAAATAAACGGGATGATTTTGGTTTATTTCAATTATAAAGGTAATTTATTGAAGTTATGAGTTTGTTACTTTATGCGGGTATCTGTACACTTGTGTATGCTGGTTATTTATTTATTTATTTATTTATTTATTTGACGAACAAAACAGGCGAAACGCCTAATTACATTGTTCGATAGTTATCGAAAAATAGCATGCCTAATACATGTCATATTATTTACATACAGATATTTAACTACAACCATTTATCAAATAAACAATTTTAAACAAAAATATGCAGTGAATGTGCCTACACGTCAACATACGCAACATGGTATTTATTGGTTCAATAATGTATTTATCTGTGATCTAAATTGTGCTAGAGATGATGAAAAAATGTCTATTTGAAAGTCTAGTGCGCTGTCTAAATAATTAAATAAAGAACATATCCGAGTAATGGGTGAGAATTTTTTTACAAGAGTTCGATAACGTCGAATATAGAAAAGATTTTTTTTTTCGTGATCTATAAGCCGGGACATAGACCAATAAGAGCGCTAACAAAGGTGGGCAGTCTATAAGATGGTGTATAAGTTTAAACAAAAAAGTCATACTAAGTAAGTTGCGTCTTTGGGAAAGTTTTACAATTTGAAATTCTTGTCGTATTTCCTCATAGGATCCAAAGCCAGGATACCTGCGATATTTGTTATAGTATATGTATTTTAAGAATTTATTTTGCACTGTTTCCAATGCATGGGCGTGCATCACCACTCCTGGATCCCACACTATAATCGCAAATTCTAGCTTTGATCGAATGAGGGTACTGAATAGTGTTTCGACAGCCAAAATGTTATTAAATTTTTGACAAGTTCGCGTTATGAATCCAAGAGTTCTCAGGCAACTATTTACTGTAGATGTAACGTGTTCATCAAAATTTAGAGTGTTTGTGAAGTGAATTCCCAAATCTCCTATTTTTTCAACCCTTTGCAAGTTAGCACCGCTCATAGTATAGTTCCAAATTTTCTTGTTCCTGTTGAGACTATACGTCATTATCCGACACTTGCCTGCATTAAAATATAGTTTATTTTTTTCGCTCCATTCAACAACAGAGTCTATATCTTGTTGTATTCGTATCGATTCTTCTAAGTTTCGCGAGTTTGAAAATAATTTCAGGTCATCAGCAAAAATCAAAAAATTACAGTGGTTAATTGATTTTGATAGGTCATTAATAAATATCAGAAATAGAAGAGGGCCCAAATTGCATCCTTGAGGAACCCCCGACGGCATACCATATGCTTCTGACTTATGAGGACCTATTACGACATATTGTGATCTTCCTTGCAGATAAGATTGAAATAATTGTAATAAAGGAAAAAACAAGTTTAGCCTCTCAAGTTTTTCAAGTAAAATATCGTGATCTACTCTATCGAATGCCTTTGAAAAATCGGTATATACTACATCGACTTGACTGTAATTTTCAAAAGCAGTCGATATGTAATCAACAAATAAGGCTAAAATAGTTTGCACAGAGAGACCTGCCCTAAAACCATGCTGCTCTACGCATATTTCTGATTTTACGTGTTGGTATAATTTTTTATACAAAATTTGCTCAAAAACTTTACCGGGAGCAGAAAGAATTGATATAGGCCTGTAATTTGAAATGTTGCATTTCTTTCCAGATTTATGCATTGGGATTATTTTTGATATTTTCCAGAGTTGGGAACGTATGTGTTTTTAACGCCAAATTAAAAATAATCTGCAAGGGTAGTTATAAACCCGGATGAGAGCTTGACCTCGTGTACGGGTCAAATTCCAGGCAATCTTATCTGGATTTCGACGCGTGTCAAGGCTATTCTCCAAAATGAACAAAATATTTGTCTACGGTGCAACTATGGGGTTTTACTATGTCTTTAGGAATTGCCTATTTCCCCGTGAAATGCGAGCCAGGTTTTAGGGCCCAATAATCTACACTCAGAAAACTCTAGCAATAACATACTCAAATGTACGTAAATTTAACAAGCTTCAGTACGAGCTTTAATGCTTTGCACAAGTTTGAATTATCGCATTTCAATACTCGAGTGTGTTTGATATTTAAACTGATTTCGTTAACGTGAAATAATTTCAACTAGCGAACGCCGATGTCCAGCCGTGCGCTAACTGAACCTTACGAGTTTCTAGGGGCTACCGGAATCATAAACGATTCAAATTAATTGACTCCGATTTTCCCAGACATAAATTAATTTGCATATAAATGATGAGGACGGGCCTCGCAACATATTAATCAGCCAAATCAGTTTATTCCAATGTTCCCAGCCATAAACTGAACAAAGCTGAATGTTTATTCGATTCACAAAAGAATATAACAATTCAAACCACCAAATTCCGGTCTCCCAGTCATATGGTAATTTGAATGCAAGCGGGTACCTGGGGTAGACTAATTCGAGAGTATCCCGAAATTTTCTGGTATGTTTCTGATTTTCAGACCGGCGAGAAGCGGGGCCTTCCGCGGCGGAGGCCGCGGAAATCGGTTGGAGGCCCAGCATGATTTCTCGCGGGATCGGCCTGGTTTTCCGGAAGGCGAGAAATTTCATTTTATAGGTTCTAGTTCCTCTGGGTATCGCAGCGCTTGGTGGAAGGAATGCGCTGTGAACAGTGCTCCGTTCCAATCGCGCAGAACGAGGAACTCGCGACTCAAGCAAACTGGGAATTTTGTAACGCCAAAAACGCGAAGATTAAGCGCTTTTAATTTGGAACTAAAGTTTGGTAGCGCTTAATCAAGAGCGAAACGTTACAGTGTTTCTTGAATGAAATTAGTATCCATTGTCAATCCGGTTACCACTATATTATTTTTTCTCTTATTCTTTTCTATTTATTCTAAATTATTTCTAATTACCATTAGCCTTTTCTTAATTTTTTCTATTCTTTCCTGATCTTTACATTTTCCTTTAGTTTGCGTGCTCAATTTTCATGTCCTCGTTATGCTTAGTTTGCTCACTTCTAACTTGTTGCGACTCGGTTTACACAGCCTGTACTGTTTTTATTATCAGATATAGCTTATCTTCGCTTCTTAGTACTTTTGTTGGCGTACGGTTTTTTTTATTTATAAAAAACGTTATCTTCTTGTTGATTCCTTCTTCTATTTCTTCTTTCACCAATTGAATATTACTCGTTGTCCGAGGTTACGTCGCTCTTGTCCTCTAGATGGTCCATCTTCGTACTTATTTAAAGTTTTTCTTTTGTATAGTCTGCCAGTATCACACTTTGTTGTAAGATGTGTTACCTACTCTATTACGCGCGGTAAACTACTTCTTATTAGGCAACATTTCTAAGGTGATTTTTCTTATCTGTTATCAGAATAACAATGTAGGATTATAAAATAAAGTCTTCATTTTTAATCCGACCTGGTTATTAGCAGACTTTTTTCTTATTTTAATATCTCTCCAAAAATGGTAAAATAAATTATTCGAAAGACCCAGATAATTGGATTTGTTTTCGGAGCAGATATTCTACCTGTTCACACATTTAACTTCGCCTTTAAACTGTATAACTAAATAACGGTTGAAAATAAGACATGGGTTTATTAACATGTTTTGCTTCTTGTAGCATCCCACATCACACCAGTAAGTTTCGACCATAACTGTTAAATCACTCTGTATGCATCTGCTAAAAGTGAGTAAAGACACACTAATTATAAAGGTATTCGATCAGAAAATTTAAAAAAGCAGACCAACAAGAATTGCAGTGAGTCGAAGTCAGAATAAAAAATGTTCGAAATGAATAGAAACAAATGGAGACAAGCGTCAATGCAAGCAATTATCTGCAGAAGAGAGAAAGGCCAGTAAAAATAGATTTCTTGTTTTATGCCAATAAAAAAATTAAAATATACTCATTGAGTACCAGAAAATTTTAATTTTTATCTTTCTAGATTTTCATACATCGCTTACCTACCATTTTTACCTACGTTAATACGCCCTGATGCACAATTCCCTAACCTTTACTATTAAACCCTCCATGTGGCTTATAGAAATCTAAGCTCATGCCAGTAAACCTTGACGTTTTCAATTCTAACAAAATGAATGTTCCACATGGATCATATTTTTTTAAATAATTACTCGCTTTATATTTAAAAATAATATGGAAAGTGTTACGCTGTTCCATTAACGAATTAATAAAAATGTAAGCACACCCACCCACCTTTGATATCTGAACTTTAATTAAACGATTTTTAAAAGCAACAATTACGCTTGATTGATTCGTGCTTCGTCTGGAAAAAATCCGAGCGCACAAGTGCCGCAAATTAAAGTTGCAAGTGAGGCGAATTATACTTCATATTAGCAGGTTGTATTTACATAATGAGTTACAACGAACGCGGCATATCCTTAGGTCATGCTCGCCTACCATTCACATATTTTCTATAATTACACGATTATGGCACGGGTAAAAATTCGAATAGAATCACAATCAGAGTAGTTACTGCCATTCCAGCGTTTCTTGCGAAAAGTTATTACGAGCTTTAGTTTAGTTGAGAATGGGTTTGATCTTTGTATGTCACTAGCGTTTCTCCTACAACAGCAGCCATTAATCAAATCAATGCAGTGTAATTTGCCGATTACCTTACATAACAGTTAAGATCTACTGGCCTTGTAGTGCTAGGAAATACAAACAACCCGACCAGCAATATGTGATGATCTGTCGAAATAACATATCAAATGGAAAAGAAAGTGTGTAGCCTAAATTTTCTAGTATTAGGGTGCGGAACCCCACAAAAAATATAGTATAAAAAAAGCAAGACATACAAGATATTATTAAATATATTAATATAAAATAGATTTCATTTGCAAGTTTGAATAAGCTGATTTTTTTTGTATTTTGTGTATTACATTTTATTTTATTATTAACTTTTTTTGTTCACTATGTAAACTTTTGCTGCGTTCATTGGATTATTCCTTAAGTTTCTCTTTGATTTTCTTTATCAAACGTGTGTCACTATTCCTTTATTGTCAGACCTCTACTGTTTCTCTTATTGCTGGCTTATGAGCCGTTCCCTTTTTATCGTTGTGCCCGCTTTTTTTACTCAGCCCAAATTTATGCTACAAAAACATACTTTCACATATTTTATCGCTGTATCTGGTGACGTAACCTGTGTGAGACCATTTCAGTTGTACAATATCTGGACCTGGACTATATCAGTCACCATCGGTCATTCGCCAACTTTTCCATTATTCTTTCTGAGGAAGTGTTTACTTGTTAACTATTTTCGTCTTTTGCATTCTGGTTTCATAGTCTTTTCCAATACATATTTTACTTACCTCGTCTAAAATACGAAGGAAGTATGTAATCATGAAAGAGTCGCCTTCCGAGATCTTCAGATCTTCACGTTTCAGGGTCTCTAGCTGATGAAAAACATGTTTTCTCAATCCTGTCTTCTGTTCGTGTGGCCGTATGTTGGCGGTATAGCTCAAAAACTACTTGTTGAAGGAAGACAATATTTTGCATGCAGATTATATGTCCAGCTGGTAGGAAACCAAATAATATACTTTCTGTCAAATATATGCAATGTAAAATAAAATGTTAATTTTTCTACCTTTGGTGAAAATGGAACCCAACAAATACAGGGTAAACATCCTAAAAACGCGACAAACGCTGCGGACTGCAGCCAGCACAACGGAAAAGTGTAGCGATTGTCACGCACTGCATTCAATGCAAGGAACAAAAATGTACAACGATGGCCGCGTACAGCAGTATCGCAGTTAGCAATAGCTTCGCCTTGTTAAATGTACTACACGCTTAAGAAAACTATGACTTTTTCCAACTTATAACAGCTATTACCTACTTTATTGTCCGGTTGACGGCCGGCGCTATCTTGATACCGGGACAAGAAGTGCGAAATTTGCTACCGGCCACATGAAATGATGTAGGAAACCAGGCATCGTGCGGAAATTTGGAGACTGGAATGAATAATAATAATAATAATACACCAAACCACTTGCAACTACGAAAAGAATTAGGCTTGGACACATGGAATATCCAAGGTTTAAAAACGAACACAGGTAAACTGGCGGTGGTGGAGAGAGAATTGTCCAAATATAACATCGAACTAGCTGGAGTCGCTGAGACCCATTGGATTGGCCAAGGATACTTCAAAACGAGCCATAACAACTACATATATTTCTCTGGAAGTGATCGATAGGAGTTCACGGGAGTGGCAATTATTCTATCAGCCAGATTACAGAGATACGTACAGGATTTTCAAGCGATTAATGACCGAATAATAATGATCAAGTTGAATGCTAGGCCACACAATTTCAACTATGTACAAGTGTATGCACCAACAAGCACATCAACAGACGATGAGATAGAACAGTTCTACCGTCATCTTGAGGACACTATGCAAAGGATCCCTAGCCAAGAATTTGTCATAGTTTGCGGCGACTTCAATGCGAAAGTGGGCAACACCACCGTAAATGATCACATCAAGAGTATTGTAGGCAAATACGGAATTGGAGATCGAAACGAAAGGGGTGAACGTCTTTTAGACTTTGCCATTGATAAAAACCTTACCATCATGAATACTGTCTTCTGTCACCAGATAAGGAGACTGTACACTTGAAAAAAACCAGGAGATACCAAGAGAAACCAAATAGACTATATTCTAACTAACTCTAGGTGGAGATCATCCTTCAAAACGGTCAGAACCTATCCTGGAGCAATTTGTGGATCCGATCACAATCTATTAGCAGCCAAAATACATCTCAAGTTAAAAACTGTGCCACATCCAAGACGATCTCGATTCATAAAAATTACAAGTATCTCCGATTTTAACCGACATCTCTTGGAAAACCCCCCTGCAGCCAACAACTCAATGTCACCACAAGAAATTTGGAGCAAACTAAAGGAATGTTTGAATGAAGCCCTAGAACGACAACCGCAAGAACACAAAGAAAAACGCAAGCACTGGCTTTCTGATAAGACATTAACGAAAATAGAACGAAGAAGGGAGTTAGTACGAACAGGATTAAGAACTGACGAAGATAAAAACCGATTACGTAGCTTAAACAATGAAATTAAGAAGTCGTGCGTACAGGATAAGAACACCTACTATGGAAAAATATGCCAAGAGATAGAAGAACACGCGTTCACCAATCAACCGAAAGACTTATTCTACAAAATCAAATATAACACGCGAGTTTAAACCAAGAACATGGGCTATAGAAGATCCAGGTGGTAACCTAAGGACTGACCTGACAGACGTCGCTGAAACGTGGAGACAGTACTGTCAGAAGCTATATATGGAAAACGATCAGTCGCAAAATCAACTAACCTTAAACATTGATATAGTAGAAACAGATATTCTGAAAAGCGAGGTGAAGAAGGCAATGCAGAAGCTGAAATCAAATAAAGCGGCTGGACGAGACCAGCTAACTGCCGAAATCCTACAAGCCGCAGGTTCAATGGGGATTGAAATTATGCACTGCCTCTGCAATAGAATTCGGCATACAATGGCCAGAAGACTGGACAAGCTGTTCCATAATGCCCATCCACAAAAAGGGCTCCTTTCTCAAATGCGATAACTACCTTACCATAACTTTGATTTCACATGCAAGCTGTGTTTTGCTAAACAGAGAATTCAACATCCCACTGTACATATCCTTTATAGTTACAATAAAGCTTTCGCTAAAGTTATATGGAATAAACTCTGGATGGTGCTACATGAAATGGGCGTCCCGCTACACTTGATATCCCTCATTATCAACTTATACTCCAACACAACAGGGTGCGTTCAAGTTGACCAAATATATTCCGCAGACTTTCAACCTCAATGTGGTGTCCGTCAAGGATGCATACTTTCACCACAGCTATTTAATATCTACGGAGAATACGTAATTTAATTTATTTAATTTATTTATTTATTTATTTAATTCGCATTCAGCCAACAGCCGTTAGGCCAATTATAGGCGTCGCTGTGCATTTAAGAGGACTTTCAACCCCACTAACGACTGGCATGATGTTGTATGACCGCCGGGACCAACTTTTTTCCGTGATAGCCGTACCACGAGGCGCCGAGAGATGCAGCCGTGGAACTCCCATCCAAGTTCTGACCAGAGAGAGCGTTGCTTAACTCTGCTGATCGAAGGTGGACGCTTGTTCAAGCTCCACCACCCAGGACCCGGAGAAAAGCACTAGAAAACTGGCAAAAAGGTGTCTCGGTTAATGGCCGAACATTTAATAACCTACGATTCGCCGACGAATAGGCACTCCGGCAAACGCCAAGGAGGATCTGAGAGATCTCATAACACTAGTGCAAACCGAAAGCAGAATATTTGGCCTTGAATTAAATATCTCCAAAACGAAGATAATGATTGCTGATAAGCTGGCCAATAACAGGCCTGAAATAACGAGAATGGGCCGTTTTAGGGTTGCAAATAAATATGTGTATCTGGGTTCCTTAATAAGCAACACTGGCTCTACGGAAGGTGAGGTCCGTCGTAGATGCGATCTTGCCAAGGTTGCAATGAAGAAATTAACAAAAATCTGGCGAGATAAACACATATCCATTGCAAACAAAAAGCGTTTGGTTCATTGCCTCGTTTTTCCCGTTCTAACCTACGCATCAGAATCATGGACTATGAGAATAAGTGAGAGGAGGAAAGTCGATGCGACAGAAATGTACTGCTGGCGTAGAATGCTTCGGATTCCATGGACTGCTCATCGTACTAACGTATCCATATTAAGAGACCTTAATGTACAGCAAAGACTCTCTGCAACTATTCAGAGTCGGTCACTCAGGTTCTTTGGACATGTTATGAGAAGAGAAGGAAGTATTGAAAAGCTCATAATACAAGGAAACGTTGAAGGCAGAAGACCCCGAGGTCGCTCACCAACTCCTTGGACCGATCACATGATTAAAATCACCAAGAAACCATTCCATGCATTAGCAAATGAGGCGCGCGACAGGAAAGTATGGAAAAGCATAATAGACGACGCTCACGCAACAGTGACCACCACATTCTCAGTGGGGAATAAGGACTGAGGAGAATTATACAAAATGACTGATTTGTACAAGTTTCCAGTAATATATACATTCAAATTTAACTGGAATGTTTCTTCGAAATCACCAGACTCCATCATGTCGTCGACGAATGTCTACAGTAAGGCACTCTAGTCTACAGGTTACAGAAACTAGATTGACTCTCAAGGTAGGTCATGAAAGGCGCTGTGATCATATTTGATGCAGAGCCAGTAGATATAGAGAGTACCGCCATTCTTTGATCCGTGAAAATGCCGCTATCGCCGCCATTTTTGTTCCCACCAGCAATGACCTCGAATTTGACTCACAGTCTTGCCAATTTTAAGTAAAGTTTTGGTTTGCCAACAAACGTCACGTTGACGGAATTGTGTTAAAAATCTCAGAGGAATAAACATGGCGGACGTGGCGGTACTCTCTATATCTACTGGCTCTGATTTGATGAATTGGCAATATGTGGAAAGTTGTCAAACATACAAAGTTTGGTATTGTTACTATTTTTGTGTGTGTTGTTAATTCTGTTTTGAAATGCACCATACCACAATGTTGAGTACGCCTCTGATTTATTGTGTCATTTAGCTTAAATAATGTTAACAATTTAATGTCAATATGATAGACGTGAAAAATGTTACCAATACGAAATTTGGAAATTACTAGATTCTAACATTAGTTCCGATTTTCACCGCGCTTCAATCTAGAATATGTTAGAGACCCTGTATATTAAGATTAGAGACGGGAAATGATCAATGCGGATTGGTTGGAACCATTTTTCATGGCAGAAATGATTAATACCGTTTGCCATTTCTAATTTTTGCTGTAATAACAAGTGACATTTCCTTTGTGTGATAGATCAATCAGGTTTTTATGCGTTATTATTCATAAATTTAACTTGAATGACTGGCTGTTTAGCAGTTGGATATAAGAAATTGTGTTTAGGTTTCCATAAAATGGCTATTATATATGAATATTGTTAGAAAGGTCTGTTATTAAGAACTTAAAGTGTGAAAATCGTACAGATTATGCAAAGAAAATTTTACGCCAAACTAGTTCTTAACTATACACAGGTAAAATCTCAATTAGGAAACTAAAATATAACGCAGTGCGGGTATTATGGAGTATCGTGGATCATTCGAAAATACATTGAAATTGTTCACGCAGTTCTCTTTGTAATAGCAGCAGTAGCAATTTGAACTACCATTCCTGGAGCTAGTAATATATAAGCCGTTCACGACCTTTTTGGGACAGAGTTGGCTATGATTTTTTCTTTTCATGTTGGACTAACTGATTCGATGATGTAGCGGATGCAACTTTTTTTTCTGTCAGTGTCTGTTCGACGTTTTCTTGCCACCACATTGCCAGATTTATTATTTTAATATTCGTAAGAAAATAAATAATTTATAAAATGTGTAAAAATAATTTTAATTTCCGTCAAAGGAAAAGTCAAAATGCTCAAAATAATTTTGTTACAACAAAAAATTTCCATTAAACGATGCTACTTCCAATTTAAAAACGACAGACCAAATTTTAAAAAAAAACGCGAGTCGATGTGGAGACTCGAGAATATCCGGCAACAATGTACCTATTCATAAAATATAACCTTAAACTGAAAACAACCTAACCTAACACAAAAAGTGTCAATTTCCTTGAGGGAGTTTAGTTGCAACAGAGGTTCTGCCAACAAAATTACTAGATGGTCATAGCCTCACCTGACCCAAAAAGACAGGTCACAGAAAGTAGATTGGGTTTCAAGGTAGGTGATGAAAGGCGCTGTGATCATATTTGATGAATTGGCAATATGTGGAAAGTTGTCAAAAACATACAAAGTTAGGTTATATTTTAAATGACAAGTAAACAGCAACGGTGGGTAGAGGGATTTCGTTTGCGCAGTGACTAACGTCATATGACAGATTCTTTGTGTTTTAAAGTGTGGAAATTGCTGTTGCTGGGATAGAAGGTTTAGCAGAGCCTGGTTGTTCAACGTACATCATTTTTCCGCAATCCTATTAACATTCAAGAACTGATAATATACTATACCGCAATGTTGCGTACGCCTCTGATTTATTGTGTCATTTAGCTTAAATAAGGTTAACAATTTAATGTCAATATGATAGATGTAAAAATGTTACCAATACGAAACTTGAAAATTACTAGATTCTAACATTAGTTCCGATTTTCACCGCGTCCCAATCTAATTTCTGTTAGAGACCCTTTCTGTAACCTGTAAGTACACACAAATCTTAAACTGCAGCTAACCTAAAATGATAGCTCCTGCACATGAGACAGAAGTTGTCTACGATACTGCATTTTTGCCAAAAAAAAAATGAAGCCATACAATTTGCTAACAACTAGGTTCTTGTACAATGTTCAAGATAAGGCGGATTGGGATACATAATCATACTTTATCAAAATCGATTTTTACTTCCTTTTACTACTATAAAGGAAGTATTGGATTCACCCCAAAAATTCGAAATTGAGTTTTCAACAGATCTTCACGTTTTAGAGTCCCCTGATCCCAAAAAACATATTTTTTTTCATTGGTCTGTCTGTGTGTGTGTCTGTCTGTCTGTCTGTCTGTGAACAGAATATCTCAAAAACGAAAAGAGGTATGGCATTGAAACTTCATATATAAGTTTTGTGTACTATGTAGATGAGACAGCAAGCTTTTGAAGAAAATCGCATAACCGGAAGTAGGTGTTTACTCTTGTGATTTTTCAGTTTTTTTCGATTTTTTCAAAAACGGCTCTAACGATTTTTTTTAAATTTTACATTTTTCTTACATTTTTAATGTGTATTGATGTGAGATAGGTGATTTTCCAGTTGAATACTTCTAAAGTGGGTTTGTTTTGTTTTTTTTCTATTTTTTTTTATTAACTCCTATTTTAAATAAAACACCCGGTATATTATTACATTTTTGAATTCACCTTAAAATTCTAGAGAAAATTTGTCTCTTCAACTAACACTCGATTTTGTACCGTTTTTGTAGAATTTGTAATTTTTGAAAATTTTTAACAAATGGTTAAAAATTAAAAATGAAATTTTTGACTAATTATAAGATCACTGTAAAAGGAAGTTGTGTGAGTGTATCACACCAGATTTTTATTGATAATGAACAATTATTTTTATTATTTGACATTTAGAAATTTGTCATTTTAGGTTAATGTCAGTTTGGCAATGGCAACACCTTGAAACATTTTTTCAAAAACATAGCAATTAATCAATTTATCCTTGGAAACTGATTCCACTTGTCACATTGAAGAGTTGGTTGTCTGTCTCACTTGATCGTGAGTTTCCCACTCATAGCCGCTAGCAATATAGTAAGTATTACATATATGGGTCACAATTTATAAACAAAACAAATTCATATCAGCATTTAGTCGTCATCATTATTCAGTGATCGTCATTGTTATTTATCAGTGTTGCCAACACTGTTACTATAGTAACAGATTTATTACTTTTTACCCGCGCCTATTACGCTATTACTCTTTAAGCAAACTTTATTACGTTTTGCAATTTCTATTACTATTCTATTACGTTTCTATTAAATTTCGTTTTTTTATGTTGAAACAAAATCTGTCGGTAATAGTTTTTAGTTAAGCAGATATGAATGTATGTGGTTTTTTTATAATAAAGGGTCAATTTAACACTATTATCGTAGGCTACCAAACTTTTGAAAAATGTATCGGCTCTTGTGTAATAGCTATTTAAGTAACAAGGAATGTAAGGAGCTATTAACATTTGAGGTGGGCAAGTACAAGCCAAGACGAAGTCGCGGCTTGTTGCCTGCCGAAAATGTTAATATGCGATACATTCCGAGTTATCTTAATATATTTTTCCCTCTCCTTATCAAAATTGTCCTAGATTTTTGAAAAAATCGTTTGGTTTGGCACCTGTCACCAGGATTAGTTTTCGTGAGTCGTGTTACCTGTGAGTGTCACATGTCACATAAACACTTGCAATATATAAACAAAACGTCTAAATCTGCATCTTGCTTTGCTAATTTTATTATCCTAGGAACTTAATAATAATATTAAGTTCCGTTGTCAAGAAAAAGCAGCAAACAAATATAATCACCGACTTACACGTTTTGTTACTAAGGCTGTATCACTGACTTACATGATTAGCAGGGGAAAAGTAAATAGTCATCGCTATTATATGGTCAATGTTTTTCATATGAAATGCAATCTAGGGAAATTATTGCCACTATATAGAATTGTGTTGGTACATACATTTCATGTTATTATTTTTGCAGTGAGGTTAGGTTTCAGTGTTGAATCCAGGGGGGTGACGGGAGGAAAGTCCCCCCCCCCCCGGACAGTACAGAATTCCCTCCCGGAAACATTACCACATCATATTCATATTTTTTATCTATAAAAGAATGGGTAAATTGCGTGGAAATAGGTAAAACTACCCCCCAGAAGTTTCATTTTGCCTCCCGGAGTAAACAGTCTCAATTCAACAACTGTTAGGTTTTATGTTGACTGGTTGACATTTTAATTCTTTTAAATTGTAGTATTGTTTGTTATAAACTGAAATTGACCTCAGTTCAATACCTATCTAGTTAAAACTAATTTATAAAAATCTGGTGTGATACACTCACACAACTTCCTTTTACAGTGATCTTATAATTAGTCAAAAATTTCATTTTTAATTTTTAACCATTTGTTAAAAATTTTCAAAAATTACAAATTCTACAAAAACGGTACAAAATCGAGTGTTAGTTGAAGAGACAAATTTTCTCTAGAATTTTAAGGTGAATTCAAAAATGTAATAATATACCGGGTGTTTTATTTAAAATAGGAGTTAATAAAAAAAATAGAAAAAAAAAACAAAAGAAACCCACTTTAGAAGTATTCAACTGGAAAATCACCTATCTCACATCAATACACATTAAAAATGTAAGAAAAATGTAAAGTTTAAAAAAAATCGTTAGAGCCGTTTTTGAAAAAATCGAAAAAAAATGAAAAATCACAAGAGTAAACACCTACTTCCGGTTGTGCGATTTTCTTCAAAAGCTTGCTGTCTCATCTACATAGTACACAAAACTTATATATGAAGTTTCAATGCCATACCTCTTTTCGTTTTTGAGATATTCTGTTCACAGACACACAGACAGACCAATGAAAAAAAATATGTTTTTTTGGATCAGGGGACTCTAAAACGTGAAGATCTGTTGAAAACAGGGGCGGATGGGCCAGTCTGGATTTTGGGAAATTTCCCGAAGGGCCGCTGGCTTCGGTCATAGCGGGGGCCGGTCCATCGCTATGACCCTTGAAAAAAAAATATAAAAAAACGCAGCACACAAAAACAATCACGGATTTAACCCAAATAATATTAGTGGCATAACATTCATGCTTATGAATATTGAGGCTCCAGTCTTAAACAAAATAAATAATGAGGAAGTAATCAATGTTTTGGCCGAAGAAAGCGATTTGTTTAAGAGCTCGCTTTTACATTAAGCATCGACATATTAATATCTACTAGCAACCCAGTGAGACAAATGTCCAATTTAAAAAACAAAAAATACCGTTTTGCAAATAGAACGCGTATTCCCCACACGTACGTATATGACGTCATTGTTGGTAGCAAACTACCAGTCGCATTCGTCTTGATAAAATTTGCCTAGAATCTAACCTAAAAAGTTAGGATTAGGATAATTAAGATAATAATTAGTGTTAGAGACTGAAATTCGGTTCCTGACCTGACATGACCATTCCAAACATATAACTTTAATAACTTTGTTCTCTATCTCTTACGGTTTTGGCTGCTGAAACAGCGTCCCGGACGGACAGACAAGTCTATTAGATAAAGGATGTTTATGAAAACAAAAATATAAGCGGATATCTAGGCCCGCTTTTTCAAAAAATATGATGTGTTTCACAATTTTTTTCTATCCAATACCAATGACCAGGACCAGGAACTAGTTGCCATTAGTTTTTATTTATCCTAACATGTACATATTATGTATTTTTACTTAGAGAAATATTAAAAGCGTTTGAAAAATATCGAATAAGTACTTATTTTTTATAGCTCCGTTAGTAAAAAGTGCCTAACAATTTTTTTAATAAAAATTGACCGGCCGGTGTTAATGGTTTACCGGGCCGGTTTACCCCACCCCATCCGCCCCTGGTTGAAAACTCAATTCGAATTTTTGGGGTGAATCCAATACTTCCTTTATAGTAGTAAAAGGAAGTAAAAAATCAGATTTCAAGTTTATAAGGCAAAACTAAAATTTAAAATAATTAAATGTGAACCACTCAACATGAACCTAACCTCATTGCAAAAATAATGTACCAACACAAATCAGTCTAGTGATAATGCTTGTTGCCAATTGTTTCCTTAGAATTTCGCTATTTGCATTTCCATAATTATAAAAAAATGGGCTATATAACTTTCCGTAGTTAGTCCACAGAGTTTAAAGGCCGAGTTCAAAAGTTCACGCTAACATAAAAAAATCTGGTGTGATACACGCACACAACTTCCTTTTACAGTGACCTTATAATTAGCCAAAAATTTGAATTTTAAGTTTTAAGAATTTGTCAAAATTACAAATTCTAAAGAAACTGTCCAAAATAGAGCGTTAGTTGAAGAGACAAATTTTCTCTAAAATTTTAAGCTGAATTCAAAACGTAATAATATACCGGGCGTTCTATTTAAGATAGGCGTAATAAATAAATAGAAAAAAACTAACTAAACCCATTTTAGAGGTATTCAACTGGAAAATCACCTATCTCACATCAATACACATTAAAAATGGAATAAAATGTGAAGTTTGAAAAAAATGGAAAAAAAACTGAAAAATCACAAGAGTAAACATCATATTTCCGGTTATGGGATTTTCTTCAAAAGTTTGCTGTCGCATCTAGATAGTACACAAAACTTATATATGAAGTTTCAACGTCATACCTCATTTCGTTTTTGAGATATTCTGTTCACAGCCATACAGACAGACACACGAACACACAGACTAATGAACAAAAACATGTTTTTTGGGTTCAGGGGACTCTAAAACGTGAATATCGAAAACTCAGTTAGAATTTTTGGTGTGAATCCAATACTTTCTTTATCGTAAAAGGAAGTAAAAAACTGATTATTTTGATCGATTTGAGTAGAATTTAAATTATTACTAGTCTATTACCCAAACTGCCAAATCTCTTACTATGTTTTACTTCCTTTTACAATAAAGGATAAGTATTGGATTCACCCCAAAAATTCGAAATTGAGTTTTCAACAGATCTTCACGTTTTCGAGTCTCCTGAACCCAAAAAACATATTTTTTTTCATTGGTCTGTCTGTGTGTGTGTCTGTCTGTGTGTCTGTCTGTGAACAGAATATCTCAAAAACGAAAAGAGGTATGGCGTTGAAACTTCATATATAAGTTTTGTGTACTATGTAGATGCGACAGCAAGCTTTTGAAGAAAATCGCGTAACCGGAAGTAGGTGTTTACTCTTGTGATTTTTCAGTTTTTTTCGATTTTTTCAAAAACGGCTCTAACGATTTTTTTTAACTTTACATTTTTATTACTTTTTTAATGTGTATTGATGTGCGATAGGTGATTTTCCAGTTGAATACTTCTAAAATGGGTTTCTTTTGATTTTTTCTTTTTACTATTAACTCCTATTTTAAATAGAACACCCGGTATATTATTACATTTTTAATTCAGCTTAAAATTCTAGAGAAAATTTGTCTCTTGAACTAACGCTCTATTTTGTACCATTTTTGTAGAATTGTAATTTTTGAAAATTTTTGACAAATGCTTAAAAATTTTACATCAAATTTTGGCCAATTATAAGATCACTGTAAAAGGAAGTTGTGTGCGTGTATCACACCAGATTTTTGAAATTTCTATTACGGAAAAAGATCAAGAGTTGGCAACACTGTTATTTATATTAGTTTTATCTCTATTACACACAGTGGGTAATTGTTGAGTTTTTTAATTGTAAGGTCGAACTGATTACTGCTTATCGCAATTCGCAACAGTAGTTTGTGATTACGATGCTTCAAAAGTTCGAAGATAATGACGAGTTATTTAAATTAGCAAGTTGAGAATCCAAACTGCAAAGGTTATGTTGACTTTGTGCGTCTAACTTACGAGATTCTCTTAGCTATTTATCTTTAGCTGATTGGTATTGTATACTATTGTGGGTATAAACAGCTGGTTTTAATCCGTATTGCAATGTCGGAGAAAAAATCATGGTATCCGTCTCTTGGGTCGCTTGCACTAGCAGTAGCAGTCCCCATACTTGTTCTAAAATTGGTCAAATCAATGTATTCTAACAAACTAGACAAGTATAATTTTAAACAGAAAGTGAGTAGTGTAGTTATTGTAATCGCACTGTTATACACAGGTTGTGTTGTGTTCTAGGTAGTTGTCATAACAGGAGCAAGCTCTGGAATAGGCGAAGCCCTTGCCCACGAATTCTACAAATTAGGCTGTAAAGTAGTTCTATGTGCCCGCAGACGTGATGAATTGGAAAGGGTTCGCAATGAACTTTTACAGAAGCATCCCACAGGCCCAGTTCATCCTCCCGTTGTTATGCCTATAGATTTAAGCGATGTGAATTCGTTGGACGATGTGATCAAAGGAATTCTTGCCATCACAGGAACCATCGACTTGCTTATTAATAATGGAGGAATATCCAGCAGAGGTTCTGTAAATGATACAACTAATGAGGTGTTTAAAAAAATTATGACTGTAAATTATTTTGGTACCGTTGCGCTTACAAAAGGTAAGAATTTATAAACAGTTGACCTTTAATTCGTAATTGCTGTTTTGTAATATATGAAAATGGTTCTTATATGTATAAATAAAATTTAAATGAAACGTTTTAGCTGTTCTCCCACACATGATGAAGAGAAAAAGAGGCCACATTGTTTTTATGAGTTCAATACAAGGACTAATTGCAATACCCGATCGTGCTGCTTATTCTGCTTCCAAGCATGCATTACAAGCATTCAGTGACAGTTTAAGGGCAGAAGTAAATAAGTATAAAATTAGTGTAACCGTTGTTAGTCCAGGATACGTGCGGACATCTTTATCTCTGAATGCGCTTACTGAATCGGGCGGCCTCCATGGAAGAATGGATGAAGCAACAGCACAAGGTTACAGTACTGATTATGTGGCTAAAACGGTTGTTGCAGCTGTTGCACAAAAACAGAAAGAAATTGTGTTAGCTCCAATATTGCACAGATTGGTTGTGCTACTTCGCACAAATATGCCGTTCTTGTACTTTTTAATCATGGCATTCAGAGCAAAGCGTAGTAAGAATTAATCCAGAGGTTGTGTACATAGGTACATACGTTTTGCTATGTATTAGATTAAGTTGATTGGTAAAATAAGAGAATTGTGATGGGAATGAATGTATACTTTTATATTATAACTCAACAGCATTTAATATCGACTTACAGTAAACATGTAGGATAAACCCAAATTATTTCATATTTTTCTACCATTGTGATACATTGTAATTTGTAGATATTTTATTTTGTATATAAAAAAAGTATTGTACTTAAATTTTTATCTAATAAAAATTCAATGTACTGTATTAATTTTAAATTCATGTAAAAAGTTGAGTATTTTTTCATCGTGATCACATTTATGTGTTAAAAACTTTGATAAATTAGAAAACAAAGCATCATTTTATAAACACTTCAGACTCAGTTGCAGATTTGAAGATTTATCTGTAACGGATAAAAGTAAATCTATGTTTAAATTTTATTTATTTTGCGCAGAGCTGTGTTTTTTCATATGTTGAAAATTCAAACGTATGAATAATATGTGGGTGGCACTAGTAAGTCTATGTCAAATTTGAGGTTAGCAGGTTAGGTTTTGCGTCAATCTGTGTCTGAACTGACTGAAAACCTAACCTGATACCCTTGTACTTTTTTAATGAACATGTACTTATTCTAGAAACCACGAAAGATGAGCCCTGCGTCATCAATGCTATCCGTATGATGTAAGATTTTACTTGCTAGTCAAATTAGCGTCAGTTTTATTCTCAAGCAATCAGGAGCCAATAGGTGGCGCTTTATCCGGGAAACAAACAGCTGTCCGTGTCATTATTTTCGTTTTGACTAAGAAATGTAAAAATCCATTTTTTATTATACTGTTTTAGTTATTTGCGTTTATTTGCTTTTATGATGAGTAAGGTTATATGCAACTTAAATCATTTACCAATACACAATTTCAGATGATATAATAATCTAACCAATAAATATACAACTGTATTTCTTCCGCAACGCAATTCTACAAAAACATAGGAATTTAGATAACGACTAAAATAAAATAATGTAAACATATTAATAATTACAATTCTTAATTACTATCACTACTTAAACTAGAGTCACTTGAGTCGTTGCCAACATGAATGATTAGTTTATCAACAGTTACATCTAAAATCCTTTCACGCTCATACCAAGTCCTAATTTTTTCTTCAGTGTGACGTACACAATTACACCACACATCTTTGGTACATTGTTCTAATGCTTCCTTCCACATTGCAAGAACTCGATCATCACCATAACCATCCCTGCCGATGTGATTATTGTAATATTGTTTTGCATGTGCCCATATTAATTCAATGGCATTGAATTCACAATGATATGGTGGTAGACGTAAAACATCATGACCATAACTTCTCAGTAATTCATCTACTTCATACCGCGTTTCTTTTTTGTGAGATTTGGCTAGTACGAGTAATTCAGTTTTAAATGAAGTTGGATCGTGATTAATGGAATTTGTATTCAACCATTCTATGATATCGGCTTTCTTCCAGGAAGTTGAGGGATTTCTTTCTATTAAAACAGAATGGTAAGGAGCATTGTCCAATATTATCAATGACGGCTCATTCAAATTATTAATTAAATGGTTGATGAGCCATTTTTTGAAGGTTTCTGAATTCATCTCCCCATGATAGTCTTCTTTTAATGATTTTGTTGCAAATAATAGGGATGCGTTTTCGACAAACCCTAATTTAGACCCAGCATTAACCACAATAAAACGTTTTCCGTCATAATCATAACCTTCGGGTTTTTTAACACTGCGAATATTTGAATCTTGCCATGACTTTCCAGGATTTCCTTTAGAATAAATCCACGTTTCGTCCATAAAGACTACTTGCAGTGGATGAGGTAAATTTAGATTCTCCATGAAACGTTTTAAAAACTGGAGCCGCATAATAGCAATATTTTCTTTTTCAGTTAGTGCTCTACGGTTATCATCTTTCTTGAATTTAAAACCGATATCATGTAGAACTCGATTTAAGCTGGTGTTACTGAGTAAAATATGACTTTCTTTCACTTCAGTATTCAGGGAATTGATGGTAACGTGCTTTTTTCCGAATACATCGTGTATATGGTGTCCCTTATAACCATTTTCGAGGAATCTGATAAATCAGTAGATTTTAACTTTTTACGTGGTCTTTTCTTGCCAGGGCTACATAAAACTAGATTCATACTAGAATGGCTCTTAACTCTTTTCACAGTAGAAACACTAATGCCTAGAGCTTCCGCTGCCCTCTACAAATAAACGATGGATGCGAAATATAATTAGGTGAATTATGTTTTATTTACCTCTTGTACACATGACAATGGAATTAGATGACCCCCATTTTCTTTCTCTCGTTCGAAGTAATCCAATAAATTTAATAAGAGCTGCTGAGATTGCGAACGTAACGTTTTACCTTTGATAGACATAATTTGTATCAAATCGTAAATAATAATCAATCAATCAATTAACAAAATGTAGCAAAACTAACAATAACAAATATAAAACAGGGTCCAGTAACGCAACAATAACAAAATAAACCAACGGTAACAAAAACTACTAAGATATTAACGGTTAAGCAGAACTAACACTAAAAACGTAGTTATAAAACGCCGAAAAAACGAACAAGGCTTCACAAGTAGTATTTGACAGTTGACGTTTTAGTGATGACGCGCGTATGTGACTAAAACTACTTTAATCAAATAAGCACTTTAATCATAACACATGCTTATTGTAATGCTATCACTGTTGTGCGCATGGAGTTTGTGAACAAATGTACACGCATGTTTGTCGTTACTAAATTCAGCGTGTGATGACGCAGGGCTCATCTTTGGTGGTTTCTATAATACTAGCGTTGTTGGCAGATCGAATATATGTTGATCTTACAACACTTGACTGGTTTCCATAGAAATTAGCAAGCAGTAAATATAATCTATTCACGATATTTCCTCCTTCCGTCGTGCGTTAGGGTGTCATTTTTGTGGGTGCGCATGCGAAATAACTAGACATGACAAAATTGGGTCATGTTTTCAATTTGATTATGATTTTTGAAGATTTGTACTGTTGCCAGTTAAACTTTTGTCTCGTTTCGTGTAATTTTTGGTATTTTGATATTAAAATAGCATCAATGTCGGTGAAGCAGTTGTAAACAATGTCGTAGTTTTTTCATGTCACAGTTTGACTTCTATCACAATTCATGCATTCAACCCAATAAATACATATAACAGCCTACTGGGAGGAGAAATCATCGTGAAGGAGTTAGCTATTCTGTAATGCCATTCTTGTGTAACCTTAGTAGATTAATAGTTATTTAACAAACAAGTATGTCAATGAGAGCGATTAATAGTTGAGACATTTTAATGTGCGAGCTAGTTAATTGTAGACATTATTAATCGCTGATTAACATACAAGTTAGTTCAATATTTTTCCGTTGATCGTATATTATTAATTTGAAGATAATCTAATTTTATTCCATGAAAAGAATTTGACACTTAAAAAGTTTTTACATTAATGGTACCGGCATATATTTATTAGTTGCTATATTGCTAGCGGCTATGAGTGGGGAGGTCACAGCGTAAGTGAGACAGACAACCAACTCTTCGATGTATTTGGTGAGCTGTGCGCAAGCACGTCGTCCGCGCGGTGGGAAAGTGAACCTCACGGTCAAGTTTAAAATTTGCTTCTATATGCGGAGTTCGAATTTTCAAGCATGCGCACGAGACACGTAATACTCAGAGTGAGACTGTGTCGGCGCCGTAATGTTTTCGCGCGTTCCCAGGCCCGCTAGCAATATAGTAACTATTAAATATATGGCTACCGGGTGACCATAAATGGTTGTGATTTTTTTTCTTAGGTTGGCAGTGTCATAACTGACGCAAAACCTAACCTGCTAACCTCGAATTTGACATAGACTTACAGTACCACCAACATAAACAGATTTTTAAAAATCGTTCATTAATAAGGGTCAATAGTAGACTATTTTGTATCATAAATAAACAATCAACGGGAATTATAATTAATGAAGATTTTCAAAAACTAAAATGGAGTCGTATATAAATTGTTAGCTGCGTCTTTTCGAAATTTATAAACTGCAGATTCGGACAGAAGATTAAAAAGTAGAATAGCAATGTCTGAAGAACAAACCTATCTCATGACAAACGTGGACAAAATGGCAGGCAAATTCATTATGTGGCTTTGTCCGTCTGTATTTTTGAGAATTTTTACTTTTGAATAAGGCATGATTACTATTTTTTATCCACTCGATTAATTATATCATCATTCAGCTAATTTTGAAAACTCTAGATTGCATTATAATGTTGGATGTTGATAATTATAAACAATTATCTATTAAAAAGAATATTTCAAGCAATAGTTAAATGCTACCCAGGAGTTCGCCTGGTTAATAATAAAATAATTCAATATTTAGGGAATATTCTTTGATTGTCCGAAATTATACAATACTCAATCATTAAGTAACTAAAGCTGATGTCGTTTTTCTTGCCCTGGTAAAATGCAGTTACCAATCTTGTAATGTAATATACTATAGTAACCTTTTGTGTGATAAGAAGGTAATGAGTACAGTTTCTACATACAGTGAAAATTCATGAACTGCGAACACGAGTAAATCAAGGCGAATTTACGATTGCCTAAAAATACGCCAAGACCGATGGACAGTCGATATTAATCCACGGGTCGTCTGCGTTGATTGTTTAATTAATTGTTCAACGCAGACGCCTAGTGTAATTTTTTTAAATTAATTATTATATCACAGATAGAATGTATGAGGTACTGTTATTCTGTGATTAATTCAGGTGATAAATTCAGAGTTGAAAAACAGGATTTTTAGAGATTAACAGTACAGTAAAAGAAGGTAGTTCTTAAAGTAAAACGCATTCTGAAGAAATAAATAATTTCTTCTGAACAAACTAACTCAGTAAAAAAAAGATGCAAACAAAAATAAAACTATTTTTATTTCAAACAACAAAATTCAAGAAGTTTAAATTAGCTCTTGTTCAAAGAGCCTGTCTTCTTGCGCTAAACAATATCCTAAACGATCATAGAAACGTATTAGTGCTAGTACTCTGAACAACCCTTTTAATTTTTAAACGCAGTTCTTCAAATCGTTAGTTGTAATGAAAACGACTTTTCAGAGGAAGTTTTAGGCATATCTGTCACTGTTTCACAAAATTCCATACTTCTGAAATGGCCAACGGGAAGAATATCGCAGCTAAATCTACTAGTTCTGCAATTTATTTAAATAAATAGTCTGGATAGTCATTAGCGGTAATGCAAACCTCTTTTAAATACCTGTCTTCATTGGGAACATTAGGGTTTTTGTGCTTTTGGGGAGAAACACATCCAAAGTTTCCAACATTTGGAATAACTCCATGTAAAGTTGATAACGATAAAGAACGCCTATTTTCAAATGTTGTGAAAGAATTTTGAATTTCCCGGACCGTTGGACCCTGATAAACCCATTTTACAATTTGCACTGTTCCGTTGCTTCGTAGTTATCGATTTTAAGATAGAAATGACAGCAGATATTTTCTACTGACAAAATACGCGAACTGTCAAAGTTAAATTCTGGGCATTTGTAAATTCGACATATTGTCTACCGTGTTCGTAGTAAGAAAAATCTCTCTGTATATCTGCACCATTTTCCACTTCTAATTGCTGCTATACAGTTTTTGTAATTACAGCAATGTGGCACATATCGTTTGATATGCAAACAAAATTTTTATATGTATAATTTCTGTAGATTTCATAAAATTAATAAAATGTGGATGTATGTAATTCTAATAATAATAATTAATAAAGCTTTATTTTACTTTAACAATACAAGATTGTATGGAAATTGTCACAGGGAATTTATATAAAATATAACAATATAACATCACGAACAGGATAAAAATATTTGTCCAACAAGAAGCCTTAATACTAATCCTAAAAATATGTAACTCGGACACCGATTAAATTTCATTGGGGAGAGAATTAAATATTTTAAGTCCAATGTGACCAAGTAAATTACTAAAGTCCGTTTCAATTTCACATGACATCGAGTAAATCTTGAATTGAAATTTTTTAGAGTGTACTGATCGACTGACACCTTAAAGTCATTCTGACAATTTGTCTTTTGTCAAAATGCCAAAAAAGATTTATAAAGACACAAAAGTAGCAGTTTACAAATGCTTTAATAGCCAGACCTGTTCCGAGTACTGCATAAAGTTACTCACGAGTTTTTTTTGCGAGTACTCGATGAAAGTACTCATGAGTACAACGTTTCGAGTACTTGTTAGTTAAACACATACGAGTAACGAGTAGTACTCGCAACTCGTGGTCCAAAATTACGAGTACAGCACACGAGTACTTTTATCTGATAGTGCCAGGTGACAGCTAAAATTAATAGATTTCAGTTAAAAGATTGATTAATGATTCTGTTTTCAAAACATTTGATGTTGTAAATCGTGTCATTAACGTTTGTTTTTGTTTGCTAGTGGATGGACCTGGGTCCTTCCTAAAATCTTCTGCTTGAAGTTCGATGTCTATTTTTTTAGAAACTTGTTTTTGCTTCTTGTATTCTAGGTATTCTGTATACTTATTGAATGAACCTTTCTTAGATGTTTGATGAAGTTTGTTGTGGTTATTGCGGATCCTTTAATTGTAGTTGTTTTTGGCATACAACTTTGACACATTGCTTTAATATGATTAATGTCTACTACATTAATGACTTGAAAATACGTACCATCAAGAATAGCACTGCTTTTTAGTCTAATTTCAAGGTTTTCTTCTTTACAAGCTAGGCTACTAGTTTTTCTAGGTGCCTTTGAACATACATTTGTGGATGCATGTGAAGTGATTTTTGTAGATGACTTTGAAGTGAGCCTTAAACGTTTTATTCCGCTGTTCTGATAATCACTGTCACTATTACTGGCGTTAGTTTTAGCACTTGTTGATGGCCGCGGTGGCACATATTCTGCGTCTGAATCTGTAGAATATGGTTCAGAGAAGCAGAGCTGTTACTATCAGTTTCAGACATGATAAAGTTTTTTATCTTACAGTAGCGCCTATTACCATACATTATACAACTGTTTTCAGTGACTAAAATGAAGTTTTATTCACAAGTGAGTTTTCATTATTCACACTACTGCATTGTTGGTAGCACTGTCAAGCTATGTCAAATTCGTAATTTTCAGGTTAAATTTTGCGTCAGTCTGTGTCAAATAACAAACAAAACCTAACCTACGAACCTCGAATTTGACATAGACTGACAATACACTTCAGTACTGCCAATACACTTCAGTACTGTCAAACGTATATCACACATCATAGGCGACTAATTATAAATTTATTTCGCGACATATTCTGACTGCGCAAACTATTTAGGCACAAGAATTGCTACTGTAAGATAAAATGTCGTATATCACACGTGAGCGAAATGCCATTATAAGCTCGTGAGCAATTGTATCTCTCATGCTGAGGCACTCGCGATTCAAAATTCTCACTCGCAAATAATGATGCATTTCTCTCACTTATAATATAATCTACTATTGTTCACACAAATCTAACAATAAAGCACTTCAAGCAAGCCAAGTGCTACTGGGACACTTACACTGTGGGCCTGTCAATCTGTAACTGGCCTTAATGGGAATATTGGGAATGAATAATAAATTAAATCCCCGTTCAATTTGTATGTAGACAGGGGAATCACAGTTTTATATATACAAAAAATCAAATATTTAGCTTCAACTGGTTTTGTATCTAATGTCCGAGTTAGGGGAATCACATACTCGCGAAAATACTCATAAATTCATTGAGTACTTATTACGAGTACTTGCGATAATTATCACGAGTAAGAGTAACGAGTATCAACAAACACAAGTACTCATGAGTACTGTGAACTGAGTACTTACAGTACTCGAGTACAAATTTAAAGAAAAGTATTGAGTACTTGCCCAGGACTGTTTAATACATTGACAGAAAAAAATGGCCGTACACTTACAAAAAGTGAAATAATAAACGCTGTAGCAGAGCTTTTTTCAGTAAGTATTCATAACAATTCTGCAAAGATTTTTATTATTTTGCTGATAGGTATCCAGAGCAGACGTGTACATAATTGTGCAAGATGAACCCAATTTGGCTACAACTGAGACGGGAAATAATTCAAAAAATGCAACATTTTAGAATTTCACGTTTAAAGAAGACCTACAATTAAAAAATTTGGAATTTTCATGAAAAAAATGAGTACTTTACTGTGTAAGATCTTTTAAATTATGCGAAAGAAGAACCACAGTACAATGAATCTCGTACTACATTATGGAGGATAATCAAAAGCATGGGCTATAAATTCAAAATCGTGAATTCACGAAAAATATTATGTGAACAGCAACACGTAGCAGTATTGAAAACATTCCTCCTATTATAAATTCCCTTGGAGATCCGGACAGTGAATCCGAAATTTCGGGCTCTGAATCTGAATAAAAACGAATATTAAATACTAGGTACAACTTCTATCGTTCCCGACTGTAGGACAATCAGAAACGTCACACGATTCTGATGAAAACGACTCGGACTCAGATTCCGAGTAATAATCAGTGTATATATGTATAATAATTTAGTAATTTTAATAATTTAGTTTTTATAATGATTTAGTTAATCTTGTTTCGTTCTTGTTGGCTACAGTTAACATTTCCGCAATTGGGTTTTTTGATTCGTCAATGATTTTTTACTTATCGTTTGTTTTCGCTTCAATTTAGAATGTTATATTTTACATTTTGTATTTTTCGGCGAAATTCTAGTGGGGTTTGGCCATATGACCCTAGCAGTCGGTGCCAAGAGATTTGAAGGACCTTCCGCATCTCAAAATCTCGTCCAAATACAAGTAGTTAAGTAGTTCAATAAGTTTTTAGAACATTTTACAAATATAAGTTCATTGGTATCTTGCCTCTGTGTGCTGTAATAACATTCTGGTGTTAGTTTATTAGATAATGGTTCACATGTTTGTAATTAATGTATCTTCTAGATCAACATTAAAGTATTGTTAAAAAAATGGGTTAGCAAGCTTAAGTATATACTTATTAATAATTAATCTCAAAAATATATATATTGCATTTTCAATACTTAAAGCTAAAGCTGATGTGTCAAACATTTATAACCTAACATTTAAACTGACACTATTTCTACACTGTTTTAAAAAATGTTCTTAATTTCAATGCCTACTCGGTGTCATGTGAAATTGAAACATACTT